>VXAK01024026.1:110176-121306 GCA_013399435.1 Arenaria interpres | reverse complement strand
CTGCGCCGCCGGGACCCCGCCAGCTCCTGGCGCAGGGTCGCGCCGCGTTCCGGGGGACCGCCCGTTGCCGCCAACACCTCTGCCGACACCGAGCTCACGGGGGACGAGCCGCTGCCGCTGGGCTCTGCAGGGAGACAGGCAGCGTCCGGCCCAGCTGCGTCACCCACCCATGGGGCCACCCCCAGGGACACGGGTGCCAAAGGGCCCTGCCACCCCCTTTTCCCAATGGCCTGGCCCCGGGAAGGGTGGGGGACGGCCCCGGGGGGTTTGCGGCGGAGGNNNGGTGGAGGGGTCTACACTCACTCTGCCGCTCCAGGTCGCGCAGGGCGATGGTGGAGATGGGCCGTGCCGGGTCCCCGCGGCGGTAGAGCTGCAGGGCCTCCAGGATGTCAGACTCCAGGGCGAACTCCGCATCCCACTCATAGTTCTCGTCCACGGAGGTGTCCCTCCTGCGGGGACGGGCGTCAGGAGGGTCCCCACAGCCACCCCGAGGGATGCGGGGATGCAGGGGGGAAGCGGGGGGGCGGGCAGGGATGCTGCAGGAAGAGCTGGGGTGGTCCCCAGGGGCTGGGATAGCGGGGACCCTATAGTGGGGTGTCCCTGGGGAGCAGTGGCCAGGGTGCCACGGGGGTGGGAGGCTCCACACCAGGAGGCCCCGAGCCAAGCCCCATGGCACAGGCTGGGAGCTGCCCCAGCATGAGGCAGCTTGTCCCCAACGTCCTGCCCATGGCTCACCTCTTCCCGGTGCCGCCGAGTGCCAGATCCATCCTCGCCCTGCCCTCCTCTGCCGCTGAGCCCCCGCTGTGCCAGCTGCCCCCGTCCCCGAGGCGGGTGCCCAGGCAGTTGCCCCCCAGGGAGGGTGCCAGCGAGGGGGGTCGCAGGAAGGAGCCGCTGCCCCGGCCGCTGCTCTGGCTGGTCAAACTGCCCCGTGGCAGCTTCTCCAGGGGCACAGGGTCTGGCGAGCGGCCCGGTGCCCACCGGGGCTCCACGGTGCCGGTGGAGGGCACAGCCTCAGTCCTGCTGCTGCCGACAGGGAGGGGGTGAGCTGGGGGGGTGGGGGGCTGCAGGCCAGCCGCAGGGCCAGGGGAGCTGTGCCAGGCGGGGGTGCCGGGCAGCGAGGCCTTGGCGGGACCCACCGGCAGCCTGGGGGGCTTGAGGAAAGCAGCAGCTGGGGGGGAGGTGGTGTTGGCACTTGTGTCAATGCAGTCTGGGCACAGCGTCCGTCCCATGTGCTGCAGGGAGCCCCCAGCCCCTGGCTGGGTGAGTGAGGGGCTATCGGTGGGTTCTGGCTGGCCACCGGCATGGCTGGGCTCTGCCGGCTCCTCTGGAGGTGGCCAGTCGCCGTCGACACACATCTCCTTGAAGAAGGGCAGGCTCAGGTACTGGAGGATGCTGCTCTGGACTGGGGGGGTGGCCTGTGGCTGACTGCACCCCAGGCTGGGGGATGCTGGGGGTCCAAGGGAGGGCCGGGGGGAGCCCTGGAGGGGCAGCGAGTCCCACAGGGCACTGGCAGTGCTCGGGCAGGGCCCGGGGGTGCTGGGGCTGTGGCGCAGCTCCTCCACGGTGCTGTAAGGCAGGGTGGTGGCAGAGGCCACCGGGCTGATGTTGACGATGCACAGAGTCGCCGCCGCCTCGTCCATGGGGCTGCTGCTGCCATAGCCAAAGTAGCGGCCCTGGCGGTAGCCGGCAGCCCGAGCTCCCCGTCGGGACTGGCCTGTGGGTCGGGGGCGCAGCGAGACCCCCTTGTGCCAGATGGGCTCCTCCTCCTCCTCCTCTTTGGGCAGCTGGAGGTAGGGCTGGGGCTGTGGCCCCGGGGAGCTGTGCTGGGGGTCCTGCTCCGGCTCGGTGTAGGGCAACGCCCCAAAGCCGCTCTCCTGCGGCCGCGCGTCAGTCTCCACCACGAAACGTCCGTCGGGGCCACGGCAGATCCGTTCCAGGGGCACGTGCTCCCCAACGTGGCTCTCATACACAGCGTACCGGGAGCCGGCGATGCTGAGACCCAGGCTGGTGCCGGCCTTCTCGCCCCACAGCAGCGTCCGGCGCAGGCTGCGGTAGGGAGATGGCTGCAGCTTCAGCTTCATGGTGCTATCTGGGCTACCAGAGCCACGAGAATTTCTGTAAGGAAGAAGGGAGCTGCTGCAGCACCCCTGTCCTGGCTCCAGGCTTGTCTGGCTGCCACCCGTGCCAGGGCATCATACTGGGCATCCGACAGGAGGACCGTGACTCTGCACCACTGCCACAGGCTCGGCAGACCCCACTCCGGTGCTCTCTGATCCTTCAGCCAGAACCCCCCAGGGAACCCCTTCCCCACAGCACACCCTGACCCCAGCACCCCACTCCTAATGCCCCCTCTGCAGCCAGCGGCGGTGGGGAGGGGTGGCTGCCCCCCAGACAGTCCCTCTGTCCCCAGCCAGCAGCGGGTGAGCGATGGGGAGCGCAGCGAGACAGGGAGGGAGCAGGACGGGGCAGGAGCATGGTGTGGCGTGACTTACTGTGGAGGTGGAAGCTTCTTGCTGGGGGAGAAGACGAGTGGTGGATCTGGAAGGTCATGAGAACACAAGGGGATCACACGGCGAGCAATGCAAAGTGATGATGAGGCGACGGCAGCATCCGCTCAGCCCTACGACCACCCCTGGCGAACCCCCCACCCCGGGCTGGCCTGTCCCCTCCCCAGGCACCGGGCCCTGCTGCCCTGCGCTTCCAGCTCCCCGGGAGCCCCGGGATGCGGGTGCCTGTGCCCATCCAGCTGGCTCCTACCTTGTCTCCGCTTCTGCATGCGAGCGGCGCGCCGGCGGTTCATGATGCAGGCGGCCATAGTGCTGAAGATGACAGCCACGCTGAGGAAGCAAATCCCCCCGATGACCCCAGCCAGCACCGGCTGCGGCAGGAGCTCCGGCAGCTGGGTGCGGGATGGATACACCTCCATGCCTGGGCCAGACAGGAGACACCATCAGAGGCTCGGTTACCCGTGGAGCGCACCAGCACAGCCTCCCTCACATCACCAAAACCCCAGGGATAAACAGCAAAGCCCCCTGCCCCAGCGCTGCTCTGCCTTCGGGAGGACCTGTGCCCCTTGCCGTGCCGGGAGCAGGGATGTTCTGCGCAGAGCTCTCCTGCTACCTGGTCCGTGACACTAAAGTCACACCAGATCTGCACACGGAGATGGGTGTTCCCATGGTGTTAGCTTTGGGGGCCCTGCTCCGGGTGTTGCATCCCCTGGTCCAGCAGCAGGGACGCTTGGGGGTGGGAGCAGCAGGAAGAGGTTTCAGTCTGGGAAGATCTGAGACCACGCCGAGCACTTTACACCTCTGGTTCTGTCCCCCGGGCGGGAAGAGCACATGGGCAGCAGCCCAGGCCTTACCTGCTGTGGAGACGTTCACCGTGTTGCTGGGGTCACTGATGTAGCTGCCAGCAAAGGCCACCAGTCGGAACTCGTAGAAGGCGTCCTGGGGGAGCAAAGGGCCATTAGCTTTGTTGTCACGGTGGCCAGCCAAGCCTCCGCACAGGCAGCTGCAGAGCTGAGCAGCTCCACAGCATCACCAGATGCCCCAGCCCCAGGTAGGGGTAATGCAGGAGACCTGACCCCCTCCCCTACCCTGCAGCCAGGGAGCACCCGGTAACGATTCCCACCTTGATGAGTCCAGGCACCAGGACCTGGGTCTTGGTGCTGGGGATGGAGCGGTCCAGCACCTCCCAGCCCCCCTTGTCCTGCCGCAGCTCCAGCGCGTAACCGCTCAGCGCCACCGAGAACTGAGCGGGGGGCTCCCACTGCAGCAGGACCCCTCGCACGGTCTCGTTGGCGGTCAGAGCCTGCGGCGGGGACAGGAAGACGCGCACGGTCATGGCTGGTGGCTCTGGAGGCACTGTGGTCACTGGGAAGCCTGAGGAGAAAGGGGATACTGCTGCGGGAGCTGATGCGGGGGGAGAGCCGGGCAGAAACAGGAGCCTCCCCGTGTGTTTGGGGGCTCTGGGGGCATAGGGGCTGCTTTGGGGAGTGCATGGGCCCCCTCTTACCCCTGGGCACAGAGGTGACGATCTGGCTGAAGGGGCCGCTGCCCAGCTTGTTCTGGGCCAGGACACTGAACTGATAGCTCATGTCTGGCTGCAGATTCTCCACCAAGAGGTGCTGAGCCCCCACTGGCACCGAGAGCGACACCCAGTCATGATGGGCTCGGGGCGGATGCTTCACCCTGAGGGGAGGTGGGACCTGTGAGCCCAGAGCTGAGGGCACCAGGTGGGGCAGAGCCAGGGTGGGACACCAGAGCCTGCCCGCCGGGACTCACAGCGGTGTGTACCAGACGCTGAACCTCTGGAAATAACCCCCATCAAACCCCGGCTCCCAGGAGATGTTGGCTGCCAGCGGGAGCGGGAGCACAGACACGTTGGTGACAGCATGAGGACTGGTACCTGGTGAGGGAAGCAGAGAGACAACCTGTCACACCAGGCAGCTCGGACAACAGCCACGCAGGGGCATTTCCATCCCTTCCAGCACAAGGAGGCTGGTGTTGGCCACCCCAGCACCCACTGCGTCTGCCCACCAGGGACCAGCAACTCACCCAGCACATGGACAGAGGTGGTGGCGCTGACACTGGCCACCTGGTTGCTGGCCGTGCACTCCCAGAGCCCGTGCTGCTCCTTGATGAGCGGGCGGAAGATGAGGCTGCTGTTCCCGTCCACCTGGGCACCGCTCTGCCCCACACTGCCCACCTACACAGCAGGGCACAGACAGAGAGTGGGCAACCACCTGGAGCTGGGACAGCCAACGTGATCCACCACCCCGGGGCTGGTTTAGGAACAAGGGGCAGGATTTTGCCCTGGTTTCTTAAGAAGGTAACAGAAGCAAAGCACCCTGAACCCCTTCTCCCACAGAAACCAGGAGAGATGTGACCCTGCAGCATCTGCAGGGACACAGGGACTGCCCCAGAGTGATGTCCCAGGATCCAAAGGCATTGTCTGCCCCCCGGGAGCGCTCAGCTGGTTCCCTGGAGTGGCGGCTCCTACCTTCAGCCAGGTGACAGTTGGGGGGGGATCCCCACGGGCGGCGCAGGGGATCACCAGTTCCCGGCCCACCTCCTGGAAGTATTCCTCCTTGGGGCGCACTGAGAAGGCAGGGGGGTCCTGGAAGGCAGGGACACATACTGCAGGGCTTGTCTGCCGGTGGGACAGGGTGCAGACCCGCAGCAGGGCAGGCCGAAGGGCACGCAGGGCTCCCGGGCAGCGTGCCCACCCGGACAGGCTCACCTTCAGCAGGACACGTGTGGGCTGGGACTCGCCAGCAGTGCCATAGCTGTTGTAGGGGGTACACGTGTACACTCCCAGCGCGTCATCGTTCCCCGTCGCAATGACGATGGAGCCATCCGGTCTCATGGACCAGCCAGGGAGCTGAGAGAGGGGACACGGGGTCAAGACGAGGGGTTTGGGGGGTGGGAGGGCAGGGGAGGGCGTGGATGGCAGTACCTTGTCCAGCTGCAGCGGGTGCCCGTCCCTCGTCCAGCTGACAGAGAGCAGGGGAGGGTTGGCCCTGGTGGGGCAGCGGATCACACCCTGCATCCCCTTGGGCAGGTGGGTCTCGGGGTGCATGGTGGTCACCTGCGCCGGATCTGCGAGGACAAACAGGGTGCTGGGGCCTGCGTGAGGGTGGCAGGGAGCTGGGGTCCCTGTGGCAGCTGAAGGGGCACCCCCTTCCCACCATGGCCCGTGGGAATGTCCCCGGGGCTGGCCCAGCAGGGCCTTTCTGTGAGCGGAGCCAGTGACAGTGAGGGGCCGTGGGGCTCTTACACAGCACCGTGACGAAGGCCGAGGCGGACGGTGGCTTCCACAGCCCATTGCTGGGGACGCAGGTGTATTTGCCAGCGTCATCTGGAGTCGTTCGCTGGAGCAGGAGACTCCCGTCCACCAGGACACGGACCCGAGGCTGGAGGCGGCTGCAAGGGGAAGATGGGGACAGTGGTGAGTGGTGTGGCCAGGACTGTCCCCACCACCCTGGGATGAGCAAACCCCCCTGGCCACGCACCCGGCTGGCCCATGGTGCTCAGATCCAGGCTTTGCAGGGCCACAGCAGCCTGCTGGCCCCAGCACCACTGGCAGGAGCCCACAGCCACCTTGGTGCCTCCCCTGTCCCCGCTGTACCTGAGGTGGAAGACATTGGTGCTGCCCTGGAACCAGGTGTAGGTGAGGTTTCCCGGGTACGCCTCAGCCTGGCACGCCAGAAAGGCATCTTGAGAGATGTTGACAGTGACGTTCTGGGGTGGCACCACGATGACGGGTGGCCCTGCAGTGTGGGGCAGAGGTGATGGTGAAGGCTGGGGACAGGGGATGGCCCCAGCTGCTCCCAGAACCCACACCTGCCCCAAAACCACCCCCCATGACACGGCTCCCTCCGTGTCCTGTGGCAGCACCCGGGGGTGGCCATAGCTGGGAGAGGACCCACTGTTACCCTGTACGAGCACGCGGGTGGTATGGGTGATGGTGCCCTCCTTGCTGGAAGCATGGCAGGTGTAGGTGCCCGCGTTGGCGCGCTCCACGACAGCAATGCTCAGCGTCCCATTCCTCACCTACGATGGCACCGGGTGCATGGCACGGCCACCAAGGGACAGGACACTCTCAGGAACATGGCCGGTGGCAGGAGGTGGGTGCCACCACGGTAGGGACGGGCACCCACTCTCCAGCCAAGCAGTCACATTGCTCTGCATGCTTGGCCACCCCCATGAGACCCAGGCCAAGGTGGAGGACACATCATGGGGCGGGGGTAACCAGTGGTTTGCCGCCCTCACCTGCACTGTGTCCCCACTCTGGACGGCCAGGTCACTCCTCTTCCAGATGACAACAGGCTGGGGATTGCCGACAGCCGTGCAGGTGAGGCTCAGGGGGTCCCGGTCCCGCACCTCCACAAAGGCAGGGGGAGTCTCCAGGAAGGTGGGGGGTGCTGTAAAGACAAGTCCAGTCCCTCACCCCCCAGGTCTGGTTCAACTGGTCTCAGAAGACCAGTGGATCCAGTCCCAGCCCGGAGAGATCTCGGCTGGTGCTGGGGAGAGCAGGGAGGGACCTGCCGGTACCGTTGACGGTGAGGTGGATCCAGGTGCCGTTCTGGAAGTCGGCCTCGGTGCTGTGCCGGTCGAGGAAGAGCACGCGGCACTCGTACCAGCCCTGGTCCTCAGCACGCAGGAGGTCGATGCGCAGCGAGGCACCTTCCTCGATCCGCACCCGACCTGCGCACCCAGAGGCAGCCATCATGGCTTGTGCCACCGGCTCAGGGGAGGCCACGTCCCCGGGCCACCCGCCGCCCCGGGGCGCCTGCCCACGCCGTGCTCGCCTCCGCTGCAGGCTCAGCGGCTTCCCCGGGAGCGGGGCCGACTGCCCCACTTGGCAGCAGCAGGGTCTGCCACGGTCTGGCTTCTCCTGCCTCAGCCGCGCCGCAGGGGGCTGGGAACGGCCGTGGGACAAAAGCCGGGGCAGCCGCGCCGCGGCAGCGGTTGGTCACACCAACATTTAGCACTACATGTCCTGCTGCTGTCAGGGGAACAGGGGAGGACGCGGTGGTGGGTTCTGCCACCCGCGCCTGCGGAGGATGACCTCGGCAGGGAACCCCCAGCCCCGGGTAAGGTGGGTCCCTGCACCCAGAGCATCACTCCCTGCTGCTGGGCAAGAGGTGGTCCCACAGCCCCTCTGCCTCCCCCTGGAGCTGCCAGCAACACCCCTCCCCGCACCCTTCCCCTGGCCCTCTGGGGACCGCTCCTCCGCAGCCTCGGCCACCCTTTCCCAAGGGAGCCCCCCCGGCTGTCTCACCCTTAGGAGCCCTGCTAAGCCCCAGGCACCCCCGCACCATCCCCTCTCCCCATGGCACCGGGAGGGCTTAGGCTGAACCTCTTGCCCACCTCACAGTGACGACCATGACAGACACCCCCCCGCCAGGGTCACGGCAACAGGGGGCTCGCCTGGGCAGTGGGGCCTTTGCCCCAAGCAGGCAGCATCCCCACACCCCACGGCCTCTTTGATGAGGAGGAGGATAAGGGCGCAAAGCGACAGCGAGCACAGCTCTTTAATCCCCTGGGCTATTATCAGAGCCATAATCGGCTCAGGCGAGCAGCAGGCAATTGGCTCAGCCCCGGCTGGGGTGCAAAGGCAGCGCACCCACCGCCCGGCACCCCTGGGGCTACGTGCCCGACCCCACTGCTGGCACCCCACAGCCCGGAGCTGCTCCTGGTTGGGGAGGAGGGTTTAGCCCCAGGGGTGCCATTGCCCAGGGTGGCCTCGCTCACAGCGCCGCGGTGGGGACACGACGGTGGCAGCACCACACGCACCGGAGCCGCCCACGATGCTCCTGTCGACATCCCAGAGCTGCCTGGGAACAGCATCTTCCCGAGGTGTTTCCAACAAAGCAAGTTTTGCCGACCTTCCCCCCTCGCCCACCAGCTCTGCCCAGGGCCTCTGTGTCACAGGTGGTCCTCACGCGCTGCCGGAGCCACTGGAGCCCAGGCTGGGCACCGCACGGGTGGCACTGGCAGCAGGAAGCTGCACCCTGCCAGAGGAGCCCGGCGAGGAGGAGGAGGAGCGGCAGGGCCCGGGCAGGCTGGTTTGGGCACAGGGCGGTGGAGGGACAGGATCGGGTGCCGAGTGCTGGGGCCACACATTCCTGTGCAAATCCAGCACAACAAACACCTGCAACCCCTTCCCAACAGCGCCTGGAGCTTCTTCCAGCCCCCGCCGCACCTCCCACCCCTCCTGCCTCTCCCCGTGGCCCCCGCCAACACTCCTGCAGCGGGAGATGCTGGGGACGGATGGACGTATCGGGGTGCCTCTGGCAACACCCCTCCCTCCGGCATCAAGCAACACCATGGGCAAAGCTCAGACACGAGGTGGGTGGTAGGAGTAGCTGGAGGGATGGGAGCCACAGCAAAAGACCCATGGGACAAGGGGTGCTCCCACTGCTCATCCCAGAGCCAGCTCCCAGTCCGAGCCCCAGGAAGGGGCGCAGCTCTGGGGAGCTCTGGGAAACCCCATCCCTGCCAGCAGCTGCCAGCTCAGCCCCTGAAGCCAGGCGGGAGCAGCAAGCTCCTGAACAAAGGTCCCTTTGGAAGGGATCAGAGTGCCCTGGGGACAGCCCCCAGCCTCCCCCTAATCCCCCGTGCTGGCCCCAGCCCCCTCCTCCTCTTCCACCACCCTGCAGATAACAAAACCGCCGCTGCTCCCCGGACCAGCATCCCCCAGTGCCTGGCAACCGTCATTCAGAGGGACACAAAGGGGGCTGCAGCCCCAGCAGCCGTGCTTGCGCTAGGGATAGGGTGCCTGAGCAGGCAGCTGGTCCAGGGACCACCAGCCCACTCCAGGCCAGCTGACAGCAGGGGACAGTGGCCCATGACACCACGGGGGATCGTGGCCTCTGGGCGAGAGCTGACCCCATTCCCACAAGTGACCCAAGGGCTCTCATGGAGGTAGCTGCAGCCATCCTGTCCCTGGGATGCCCCAAGTTGCCCCACGAGGGACGTGGTGTGATGTGGGTGACAGCAGGGGCTGTCCCCTGGGTGACACCTGATGGGCTCTGCCTGGGAAGGGCTGGAAGCAGGGGCTGCCCTTATCCTGTGGCCCCTTCCCGTCTCTCCATCCTTTCCCAGCCCCCAGAGGATTGAAAACAAGCTGCCCGCTGCCATGGTGACAGCCGCCAGCCCCCCTGCCCACCCACCTCGCCCTCATTATGGCCACCAGACCCCTTCCCCCAGCGCATCCCCCCCTCAGTCGCTGATCCCTTGCGGCTCAACCTGCTCCCACCACCGGGGCAGCGCAGGCAGAAGGCTCCAGCCCCTCTCTGGGTAACCGGAGCCCCCGCGACCAAGGGGCCCCCGCGGTGCCGGGCTCAGGTAACAGGAGCCCAGCCCCGGCCTCCTGGCAGAGCAGGTGCCTTGTCCTCACCCAGGGTTTGTTGTCACCACCAGCCCCACGGAGCCGGCTCGGGGCTGCCTGCGGAGTGAAGGTTTCCCTGGGCACAGGCAGGCAGTAGGGAAAGCTGAGGTTTGCCCCAAAAAAATCAGTCTCCTGCACACCGCTCTGCCTGCGGCCAGGCAGGAGAGGGCTTGGCTCAAAACCTCGTCCTGCTGCACATTTTTTTTGGCAAGGGCCGGTTTGGGCAGCGGGCGCGGGCTCCTGGCCCAGCACGATCCGGCTCTCCAGCCCTCCCTGTCCCGTGGGAGGATTTCGGTCGCTGCCGGGCTCAGCCCAAAGCGCCGTCCAGCTGCCAGCCCTCCCCGCCTCCCCAGCCGTCCCCAAGGGATGCTCCCGTTGTCTTCATCTCCGTGCTCACCAGGATCCCTCTCGCAGGGATCCCTCGAGGTCTGGCCACCGCTTCACTTTAAATATCCCGTAAAGAGGAGAATATCCCCCTCCCACGCCGCAGACCTTCCCCAGCACAGCTTTGCTCCAAATCCTGGCCAGCCCGGCACCACCAATTAGCGGCTTCGCCAGAATCCCCTCCTCAGGCTCAACCTTCAAGCGACCCCCGTGGACCAAGGCGGTGGTGTGGCAGCGCCCGGGGGTCTGCAGGCTCTGGCACAGGGCACCCCACTGTCACTGGACCTGGCCCGGCACAGCAGATGGCACGGGAGAGCCCGGGCAGTGCCAGGTCACCGCAGCCCCGGTGCCAGCAGGTGGGCGCTCAGCCATCCCCACTGCCAAGCAGGCGGTGCTGGGGGGGACCTCCCCGGCCCCACAAGGTCCCCTCCTGCTGCCCGGGGCCGGAGGGAGCCCTGCACTTCCCCACCGCCCCAGGAGCATGATTAATGTGGTCTGACAGCGGCGGCCCCGGGCTGGGGCCCGTTCGAGGAGAGAGGGGATGCGGGACACCGGAGCCAGCCTCGCGTGTCCCCCCAGGACCCCACAACCGCCCCAGCCATGGGACTCACCGATGTACTCCGGGTCGACGCGCGGTGAGTAGAGCCCGAACTTGATGAAGATGGGGAGGACGAAGCCGAAGCGGACCCACTCGATCACATAGAGGGGGGGACGGGCCTCGTGGGCATCCAGGAGGTCGCAGCCCAGCACCGTGCTCTCCCCGACTCGCCCCACCACGGCCCGGGACTCGCTCTGCCCGCTGCCTGCCGGGACCGAGCAGGAGGAGTGAGCTCCACCGGCGGGACGGGA
>VXAK01024026.1:75050-100817 GCA_013399435.1 Arenaria interpres | reverse complement strand
CGTATATATTGTATATAATTCCCACTGGCTGATCTCGGATGTGACGCTTAGCCTGCCGGGAGGGAGCAAAAATCCTCTGTCGCTTCCCATTGCTGCTGCCCTGCCGGCTGAAATCTCCCTGCAGGGCTAGGGCTGAGCTCGGGGGTCCCCACAGGCACGCAGGATCCTGGGGCTGACCCCACCGTGGGGTCTTGGGGGGACACTTGAGGCACCCCAGGGGTATCTCCATTGAGCAAATCAGGGTGTCCAGCCCCAATCGGTGGTGCTGAGACCCCAAGGAAGGGAACAGAAGGAGGAGAGGCACCAAGCCTGGTGGCCACGTTGCCCTCCCCTGGGTTCTAGGGGAGTGTTGCCTGTGGGGTAGAAGCTGTGGGGCTGGTGGGGACACTGTGGGGAGAGGGAATGTTGCAGTGGGCCAGGGGTGAGCACAGGACCTTGGGCTGCACCATAAGGAGCTCAGCAGCTGCCACCCACCCCGCGGTGGCCAAGCCGGGTGGCAATCAGGACCACAGGCCCCAGGCAGCAGTGCAGCACCCCCAGCCCCTCGCTCAGCCCCAGCACGTAGTCAAAGTGCTCGAAGGTGCCGCAGCTGGGCTGCAGCAGCCGGGCCTGCAAGAGGAAATCCACAGCCAGCCCCACGCCGTAAGGCGCCCAGAGCCCAAAGAAGAGCCAGCTCGCCCCGATGGCTGGCTGCCAGGCTGCCCTCAGCCGCGGCACGGCCACTGTGGCCACCAGCAGCACCGCTGGCAGCAGCAGGAAGAGGCAGAGGCAGAGGGCGAGGTGCAGCAGATACGCTGGGGAGAGGATGTCCACGCTCCGGCGGATGCAGCTCGTGTTCGGGGAGGCCACGGTGCCGCTGGCAAGAGCCACTGGCGTCGCCAGCAGCAGTGCCCAGGCCCACAAAGTCACAGCCAGGCGCCGGCTCCGGGGGTCCCAGCGGCACCAGGCGGTGCTGCAGGAGCTGCTGCCCACCAGCAGCCCCTGGGCAAAGAGGCTCCAGTGCCACAGGAGGTGGGTGAGACTGCAGAGCCCCGTGCCCACCCGCCAGCCCCTCCTGATGCCCACTGCCACCGGCGGCAGCACGGCAGCGAAGAGACCCATCCCCACTGCCAGCTGGGCCACCAGCACTCGGCTCTGGGGCCAGCTCCAGGCGTATGGCCGCTTGGCCAGTGCCACCAGCAATGCCCCAGTGGCCAAGGTGGCTGCAGCACAGGTGATGGCCAGGAAGGTGGGGGCCACGCGCTGGAAGAGGGGACAGTACTCGTTGTGGCAGGGTGCAGCATCATAGTCCAGGAAGGTCATGTTGCTGTTGTCGTAGGAGAGGTTGCCCAGGATGTCCAGCAGGTCCAGGGAGTTCTCGCTGTTCAGGACCCCGGGGCTCTGCGAAGGAGACCCGTGGGCGTCAGACAGGGATGTGCCCAACTGACCACGGGAGCCGCACCCCACAGCATCCCCTGATGGGCTGCTGCTCCGGGCTGTGGAGCTGCTGCCCCACTGGTGCTGGGGGATTTGTGTGCAGCCCCGGTGCAGGATGAGCAGAATGATTTATCAGGCAGGGACACGCTGCAGGAGAGGGGAGGTTGCCTGCAGCTGATACCTTGGGGGCATGGGATTGTCCCGGACTGGCCCCACTGTGTATGAAAGCCCACATTTTCTCACAGCCACAACAGAGAGCTGCAAACGCTGCAGTGGGTGAGGACAAACCCCACCGAGCCATCTGCAAGCGAGCATTTGCGAGCAGTGCCCGCTGCAAGCCACGGCCCTGCTCACCTCCGTGCACCCTCATGGCCCCAGCATCCAGCAGGGTAGGAAATCACTGGGAGAAGCAGCGGGGCGGGGAGAGGCACTCACCACCGGGATGCAGTTGCCCATGGTGTGTGTCCCAGGATGGCACTCGCTCCTCCGTCTCTGGGGTCTCGAAGGGACAGCCAATGCTCAGCCGCGCATGGTCTCTGCAGGCTGCGGTGCCCAGCGGCGTGTGTTCAGGGGCACAGGGTCCCTGATGGGGCACCACACTGAGCGGGACACGCTCTCCGAGAGCTGCCCTGCACGGTGGCACCCGCTCCACTCTCCCTCGGGCTCCGCTCCTCCCGCTCAAAAGGGAGGGAAAGGGCTGCGTTGAGGAGATAAGAGCTGCCTCGTTAATAGCAGCCCTCCTGGTCCGGCAGCCCCCTCCGCCAGGGCCCGACGGAAACAGGCGGGCCACCGCTGCCGGTAAAGCCAGTGAGCTGCCAGCCCAAGCCCGCAATTTCTTGAGCAGGAAATGATCGTTTCTTGGCAGAACACCTTAAATTAATTAGGAATTGTATTTTCAGGCGCCCTGGCGGTGCGGATGCTCCTGTTGCTGGCCCGGACTCAGGCGTGTGTGGCTTTTCATCCCAGGGGTGGTGGCTGCGTGGGAGCCCGGTCTGGGGTGCAGGGTGGGTGCTGTGGGGGCAGGGTGGGGGCGGCTGCCGAAGGGACCCCACAACAGCGCAGCTCAGGGACGTGGTGATTCCCAGCCCCTGTTCATCAAGGAAATCTGCAGCTCTTCCCCGGAACACCCTGCTGGGAGGCCAGATCCTGTGGGGTGACCCTGTGGCACCGGGGCTGAGTCATGGGCTCCCTGGGCAGCAAGCTCAGCTCAGGGGGGGGACGAGCAGGGACCAGGGGCAGTTGGTGGCCCTCATGCCTGGTGGGAGCATCCCCAGACGGTGGTGGGGCTCGGGGGGCACAAGGGGTTCAAACTGACAGTTACTGTGAATTGGGAGGGGGTCTGGTGGACCAGGAGGGGAGACTTGGGGGTGAAAGGGTAGGGGCCTGGGGACAGGCAGCTGATGGTGATTGCAGTTTGGGGTGCTGGGCGGGGGGTGAGCTATGCCTCCATGGGCTGTGAGATGGGCTTAGCCCTGTCCCTCCTGTGCTGTGCACCGAGGTGAGCTGTGTCGCTCCACCAGGCTGAGTTCTGTCCCCTCCCCTGGTCTCAGTGCCCCCGGGTCCCCCTCGCCCGAGGAGGGGGTCACGGCCACGACACCTCCCAGGCCCTGGCAGTGTCCAGCGCGCGTAGGCAGAAGCAGAGACGCGCAGGCAGGTAACGTGTGTAATCCAGATATATTTATAGGATTATTTTCCGAGATTAGCACAGGATATTAGAAAGGTTATAAAGTCACATCAACGTTCGTTGTCTCCCTTTTATGTACATACAAGAACACAGCACAATAACACAGACCGTCCTCTGCCCTGCCCCGCTGCCGCCCCACGGCGTCTCCAGAGCTCCCTACAAATATGGCTTTCGTGTCTATTGAGAGTTCAGTGCCGGCCGGGAGGCGGCCGGAGCCTCCTCGGCGCTGGTGGGTGGCAGTGACCAGGCCTGGCTGCAAACCCAGGCCACAGGGTCCCCCCCAAACTTCTCCTTGCTCCCCCAGCACTGGCCCTGGCTGTGTCTTGGTTCAGATGCCCTGGGCCCAGCATGAGTGACTGTGGTGGCACCAGGTAGGCATGGGGTTGGAGTTCTCCTGCCCGCGTGGCCAACAAGGACCCTCTGCTCCCAAAGTGGCCACTGAGGTCCAGGAAGGTGGCCGGTGCCCTGGGCTGTCCCAGGTGACAACTCCCTGGGCACCAGCAGGGAGGGACATGAGCCTGGTGTCCCCTCGTCCCGATGACAGGTTGTCCCTCTTGTCACCGCCTGTCCCATAGCTTCTTCCCTCCTGCAGTGTGGTGCATCCACCATCAGCCACCCCAGTGACATCACCTCACACCCGTGACGTGATCTATTCATCAGGGCCTCAAACTCGCAAAGTGGCTTCTCCCTTGTGCTCACGACATGGCGCGTCCCATCACGCCGTCCACCAGCAGCATGGTGGGTGCACCATCACTGCACTCCCACACCGCAACGTGCCCCATCGCAGCCTCATGACAGTGACCCTGTGAGCCCTCGTGCTCGTCCAATGGCACCTCCCTCTTCCCCTCTTCACACGTGTGACCTGGTGTATCTGTCACCCTCTCACAAGTGACACAGGGTCTCCATTGCCCTCATGCCTGTAGCAGTGTCTCTACTGCACTCTGGCATCTACCAAAGCCCCTTGGGCTCTTGCAGACGCAGCCTCACGTTCATGCTCCCACCGTTCCAGGACCTGCGAGGCCTGGGGCTCCGCCTCAGCCTCTTGCCATGGCCGTAGGACATTGGGCCCACCCGGAGTGAGACCTGGCCCATCCATGGCTGATGTCTGCCACAGGCAGCGGGTCCTGCCCCGATGCCCTGCCCATGTCCCATCCCTGTGCTCCATCCTGCCGCATCCCACAGCACGCAGCACCTCAAAGAGGCCAAATCCTGCCTGCTCTCACCAGGGCAAAGCAGCGACCACCAGAACTAGCCCTTGAAGCCACTCTGGAGCAGCAACACTGGGGGGAAACCAGCCACAGCTGTGTCCACGCTGCCTCGAAGGGACACAAACATCCCTGCACGACCTCAGCTCCCACCTCCCTTTCCCTGGGGACAGTTAACCCCCTTCCCTCCCAGACCCCTGGGCTGGGGCTTGGTCTGTAACCATCTATAGCACATAGACTTACAATGAGATTAAATTTTACTTGAAAACACATCCTTGCATTTTTATTTGAAGGAATTATGTCTATTCAATAGTGGATTTTAAAGATCTTCAGCGAAGTGCCAGGTTGCACATTCAGACGTGCTCAGTGTGCAGTGAGTAGTTAACAGCATCGGCATCTGCAGTGTTACCTCCGGCAGCAACGGCTGCATCCCTCAAAATGAGGTTGGAGCCACCATTGGGACTCCAGGCCAACGTCCTCCTCCAAAGAGATGGGAAGGGAGAAGCAACATCGAGAAAACCACAAGTTTTCTGTGCCGTGTACGATGAAGGCTTCGTGCACGTCTCTTTCAAGGTGCCAACACCCTGCGTGCTCCCAACACACGATTTAGCCACGGTGAAGCCAGTCACGTCTATGCCCATGCCACAAGCACATCACTCATTCACACCCTGTGCCTGACACCGAGCCACGCCTCCTCTTCCTCATCTGCTTGGACCCAACCCCTTCCAGCCCCTTCCGCTTGCTCTGTGATGGCCTCCCTGTGGGCATCCTCCCTGTGCCATGTGCTCACAGGGTCTGGGTGCAAGCGACACTACCTGCCCCATGGGCACCTGGTACCCCGCAGCAGGGGTATCTGCTCTTCACAAGCTCTTCCTCCACCTCCAAGGTGAGGTTACCCACAGCACCGATGGCTTTCACTCCTTCCCAAAGGGCTCTCCTTCTTCAGACAACCCGAAATCGAAGGGGTGCCCAGTTGAAGGGCAGGTCCTGCAAACCTCTTGTGTCCAGCCCAAGAGATGCTGGGAAGCTGGAAAACCTCATCCCAAGGCTGAGGGATGGGGCCTGGCTCCCCGAGGAGCATGGGGTGTCCTGTGGATGCTGGAGCATGCAGCCCCTGCAGCCCCATCCCGTGGGTGTGTGTGTGGTTGAGGTGGGCCAAGCAGGCCCTGGGGACATGCTGGAAAAGTTGGGAAAGCTTCTTGGTTTTGTCTTGGAAGAGAGAGTGAAACAGGTAGGAGGTAGGGCAAGGCCCCCAAGCCTCCTTGGAGACCCACAAACTACTGAGACACCAAACCTGGGCACTTTGGCCGCTGTTAGCTGCAGCCCTTGGAGCTGAGAAGGAAATGGCCTTTTCCAAGCTCCCAGGTGCCCTGGGAAGGGGCCGGGGAGGGAAGGGGGACAGATGGCTCCGAGGAGAAGACCCCGGTGGAGCCCCTCTCTGTACATCTCCTTGGGAGCAGGTCACCTCCAGCTCAGCCCAGCTCCCGTGGTGCCACGAACTGCATGAGCTCTGGTTGAAGCCACCATCAGGATCCAAATTATCTTTCCAGAGGCTCTGGGGGCCCCAGAACCCGCCCAGTGAAGAGGGGACTGGCGATGGCTGTAGGCCGACCAGCTCCCTGGCTCTGCCTGGTGCTCCCGGCCCAGGTGACCTTCTGCACTGAACATCTCAATAGATGGTTTAAATTGATGTTTCCGATCTAAGAATTTGTAAAGTTGGGGCTTTTTCTCTGGATTCGCCCCCAAACCTCTGCCCTCCCCCCTCCCGCTGGGGTGGGACCGGGGAGCTGCAGTGCCCGGCAGCCCCCAGTCTCTCGGGGGACTCAGCGGTTCCCACCCTGGAAGCTCACCCCCCCGTCACACACCTACCGCACGAGGACAGCCCTCCTCCCAAATGGACACTGTTCGACAAGAACCACCAAGGATAAAATCAGGGCTGGGGTCCCTCCCTGCTCAACCCCAGCCACACGCCAAGACCTCAGAGGCAGAGACGCGGCCCGTCGGCGTCCTGCTCCTGTCCCAGCGGCCACGGTCCCCGTCCCAGCTGGGGCTGGGGCCACCGCGCAGCAGCCAAGGCTGGGGGGAGCAATGGGACCTGGGTCCCGGCTCTTGGTGGGAGACGTGGGGCAAGTGCTCGTGACAGAGAGGCCTCCCAGCTGCCCTGAGCTGGCGCCAGAGACTGGAGCTGATTTTATCCTTGGATGTCAAAGAAACCAAAATGGAGAGAAACAAAGGAAAAGAGCTACATCGACCCCAGCCCAACATCCCAACCAAGGGCCCAAAGCAAAGAGCAGCCACGAAACCAAAGCAAAGGTCCAAAGGAAGAAGGAAAGTCGCTCACTCACTGGTTGGTCTGTGTTTTGCGCGAGCGCCGGTTGCAGGGATGGAGGTGCAAGCAAGCAAACGGGGCCGGGGCTTTCGCTGTTCGTAGTAATAACGTTTTGTACAAGTTCAAGAAGAAGCATCATGTCTCAGGCCGGTTGCTCTCTGCTCTCTGTCCTGCCATCCCTCTGTCCGTCTGTCTGCCCCTGCCGGGCACGAGAGAAAATCTGTTGGGTTGAGTGGGGTTTGTGGTCTGGTTTCCGTTTCCATTGGGGTCTCTTGGCTCCATTTCTCACTCTCTCCGATGCCCCTAGATGAAATACTCCTTCTTGTCATCGCCGCTGGCCTGGCCGCCCTCTGCGTTGATGATGGCGGTGTCAGCGTCTGGGGCATCATCCGACCCCTTGGCCTCGTGGGTCAGGTAGGTACCTGGGTGGGGAGAGGGGTCAGCGTCACGAGGGGCCCTGCCGGCTCCCCGCTCCCATGCAAGCAGGGGGAGGCTGGGCTGCCTGGAGGGGCCCCGGTGGCAAGGCCAGAGGGCTGGCTGGAAAGTGGAGGCAAGAGGAAAGTCCTTTGGGTTTGGCCTGAAATGGAAAAGTCACTGGTTTCCCTGGGACAAGCCCTGCCTGGGCACCAAGCCTTGCCTGGGCTGCTCGAGGCTCTCGCCGTTGTCTCTGGACAGAGGATGCGTTTCCAACTGCATCTCCACGCATGACTCCTGCCCTCCCCTCCCGGCATCCCTGTCTCCCTCAGAAAACTGGAGGTTTCTCTGCAAAATTGCCATCTGTAAGGAGGCTCCAGCTCCCGGTTGCCCCAGAGTGGGCACGGTGTGGGGCAGAGGTGGCAGCTCCACTGGGCTCGGAGGGCAGGGATTGGGGGCTCTTACTCACACATCACCTCTGCTGGGTTTTGCTGATGGCTGGATGTGACCGTCTCCCCGTGTCTTAAGCACATACCTGCTGGGTGGATGAAAAGTCCAGGGATGGGGAGATGGAAATGGTGGAGGGAAGGAGGAGGAGGAGGAGGAAGGTGGAGGGCTCGACAGGGGCAGGGAGGGAGGAAGTGGGGTCCAGCACAGAGGGGACAGTGGCATGGGCTGTCCTGCAGCAGTGGGTACCAAGCCGTGAAGGAAAGATGAAAGAATGGGACAGGCTGCCTCTGCCTGGTGCTGCCCAGCTTCAAGGACTCACTGGGACATCTCTGCACTGGGGTCGGTGCACAGGCAGCAGCCCCCAAACCCTGGAGGGGTCCGTTGGCTGTGCTGGATTTCTCCGGACCCAGGGCAGGTCTGCAGGACGGGGAGCCACCTCCCTTCACCCCTACCCTTGCTGCCCGCTCGCTTCAGGGACAGCCCTGCTCCCAGAGCCCCAGCGAGGGGGGAGCACTGCGCTGCTGGGTGACATGGCATGGGGTCTTGACTCTGTGCCCCCCCCCCCACCAGCTCCCCCATCCCGTACCTTTGTGTCTGATCAGGTAGTGTCCCAACACGATGAGAAGACTGAGCAGAAGGAAGACAATGACGGCAACCACCCCGCCGATCACTGCATGGTACGTGCTGGAGGTGGAGGGCACCGGGCTGGCATCTGCCCAGATGGCAAAGGGAGAGAAAAGAGAGAGGAGATGCTGCAGACCAGACCCTGCTGCCCTGCAGAGGCTGCTGCTTGTCCCACCGACCCCGCAGAGCTGCAGGTGGGCACTGAGGAACATCCCCTCCTGCTTGGTGCCATCAGCTCGACCCCGCTGCAGATAAGAGCTGTCAGGGTGGGAGGAAGAAAAGGGAAGGCAGCGGGGTAAGCAAGGAGGGGAGAGCAATGGCCATCAGTCCTGGCTCCCAGGGAGTGAGCACCCCAGAAGGTGATGGCACCCCAAGGAAGGTGGGACCACAAGGCTAGTCCCAAGTTGGCTGTATCCTGTAGCGCAGACTGTACTGGATTCTGTGTGAGCCCTGGAGCACAGGGACAAATCGTGTCCCATCAGCCTGGGGCGGGGAGCAGAGCCACAGAAACATTCAGGGGAGATGTTTGGACAGGACGGGGTGGGAAAGACAAGTGAGGCGACAGGACAGAGGGATGACATCTCACATGGACACAAGGCACAGGTCGTAGCTCACAGGCAGCTGCTGCTGCAACCTGTCAGGAAGAGCTGGAAGGACCATTATGGAGCCCAGGCTCTGGGGCCTCGGCTCTTTCTGTTGCGTGCCACCACCCTGCAGTGCCGAGACAGTGGCTGCAGAGTCCACACACGCCAACAAGCAGCTGCACAGGGACTGAAGCCTGGCTGATCATCTGGGACATGGCAATGGCGTCCCTGGCCCAGGAGTTGGGCCACCATCCTCCTGTGGAACCTCTCCTGCTGGGCTGGGGAGCAGTGGGTCCATAAAGAGAGAAAAGGAGCTTACGGTACCTTGGATGGGAGCTGGAGTGAAGGATGAAGCGGTGGCCATGGATACATGAGAGATGGGCTGGGAAGGGCCTGGCGGAGGGGCTGGAGTGGAGTGAACATGTGGGGTAGGGAGCTGGGAAAGATCTGGGGAGGACAACAAAAACACAGGGACATGAATCAACCCCAGGAGGTGCCAATGAGGTGGGAGAGAGCCCATCAGAGGGGACCCTGGCTCCCCCCAGCCTGATGGGACCCATTCTTCTCAGTAGCTCCTTCCATGACCCCTTTCTTGGCCACAGGTCCTATTCCTCCTGCCACTGTCTTCTGGGACGTGCTACTGTAAACATCTTCCATCTCCTTACGTGCCAGCACTGCCGGTTCCCCTTCCCCCGTGAGGGACCCGACCAGGACCTTCCTGCCTGGGAGCCCTGTCACTGTGGTTGGTTGGAAACCATCACCCACTGCAAGATGCCACCTATGCTGTCCTCAGGGACCACTCTGTCCCCACTCTCCCTCACTGCCCAGCCAGGCCTGGCCACTGGGCCAGGCAAGGCAGCTGCTACAGTGATGGACCCGAGTGGCTCTGGGCAAAAAGAGTGGGAATTTGACAAGGGAAACTAAGCTGAGATGTGGGGCTCCTCTGCTAGGGGCTGTGACACCAAGTGGGTGAGGGACACTGGTGTTCTGGGTGCCATGTGCTCACAGACGGTGTTGAGCACCCTGGATCTGCCCAGGGAGCTGGTTCCCGAGCACAGAGCAGCCTCCAGAGCCCTCTGCACCCAGGGGAACAGGGGACACACAAGAGGTGATGAGGGAAAAACTGCGCGGGGTTGGGCATTTAGGTGCTTCTCCTGGGCAGGCACAGGAGAGGGACTCGGGGGACAAGGTGGCCGAAGTGCCATTGCTGCCATGCACTCCCTCTACCCACAGCCACGTTGGAGGGAAAGGATGCTGAGAGTGCCCAGAACAGGAGGGGAAGGAAAGGGGATGGGAAAGGGAAAAGCTAGAACGGGTAGAAGTGCCAGAAGATGGAAAGTCCAAGGCTGGTAGAGAGAAGAGAAATGGCAAGAGATTTGGCAGAAGAGGAGGATAATCCCAAATCCATGGCCAAAACCACAGAGAAACAGGCTCCTACCAACATGGGAAAGCTGCTGGGCAAGGGGCTGGGTGGAACTGGGCCAGAGAAGCGCTCACAGCCCCACACAGCACACGGCTCTGCTCCACGAGCGACACACAACACCTGGACGCAGCAGGGCACAAAGACAGTGAACACAGCAGCAGAGCACGGCTGGGGCAGGGAGAGGCAGCGAGGGGATGGCACAGGGCAGGGAGGCAGCCAGCACTGCCCCCGCCGAGCAGCGGCACACTGGGGATGCAGGACACAATGCATGCCTGCAGCTCAGGGCAAGCCATGGTACCCATTTCCAGAAGCATGGGACAGGGCTGCCAGTGCACCTTGACCTTTGGAGAGGTTGGCGCCATCTGGAAATCCTCGTGATGGTGACACACAGAGGCTTCCTGCCTGTGACAGGCTCAGGAGCACTGGCCTTTCCTCCTGTGGCAGAGATTCCAGCAGAATCCTGCTGGCAGCCCCTGCAGTCCCCCCACTGCACCCTCTCCCGCCCATCGGAAGCGGGAGGGACTGAGCTCAGCCTAGGCCATGCTCTGCCCCTGCCCTGACCCCCCCCCAAACTTCTCTCTGCCCTCCTCAGCCCCCGGCAGCAGCCCCGTAGGGTGCAGGGAAGGATGGGGGAGCTGGACGTGACTGGAGGAGCTGGGGATGCAGCACTCTGCCAGGACCCAGCTGCACACCCCCACCCTGCACCATGAAGCCCCCCTCCCACTGCAGGCCTCCCCAGACCCACGTGCCCCTTGACAGCAAGATCCAGCTAGGAGGGAGGTGGCTGTGCCAACCCCCTGCAGCTGCCGGGAGAAGCTGGCGATACTGGGTGCCCTGCAGCCCCGCTTACCACTGACATCGAGGTTGTACTTGGCCACGACGCTGCCCATGGAGCTGGTGGCCGTGCAGACGTAGGTGCCGCTGTCGCTCTTGTTGAGGAAGGGGAAGGTGAGGATGCTGTCGGAGCTCAGCTGCAGGGGCGCGTCACCACCCTCCTTCTCCCACAGGAACTCCTGGGGGCTGCGGGGTGGGATGGCGATGAGGCACTGCCGCCCCCTCAGCACCCTGGTGGGCTCAGGGAGAGCAGTGTCCCAGGTCAGGCAGTGGAGGGGGCAACAAAGGTGTGGGAGTATTTAAGGAGGGGAATTCCCCATTTGGAGATGAGCTGGGATGGCTCTGCTGCTCCAGGGGGAAGTGAGGGGCTTTGCCTGTTCTCTGTGGGGTACCCGGCCCCGCGCCCACACAGAGCTACCCGCAATGCCCTGCCCAAGCTTGGTGGAGGGCTAAGTGGTGGCTTTGGGAGCCTGGCAGAGGGAGGATGAGATGGCCAGAGCTCTGGGGGGGCTGAGCAGCAGAAAAACGAGGAGGGGCCTTACATGGGGTTGCCCTGCCCGGCACACTGCAGCTGGAGCTTCTCGCCTTCCCGTGGGTACTGGGGATGAGGCTCGATCTTCGCTGTCGGCTTGTCTGAAAAAAGAGGAGAAGCACAGCTGGGCCACCGCCTGCCCCTGCCCCACGCTGCACAGGGGCTGCTGGCACCCCAAAACCCTGCCCCTGCCTCAGCCCCAGCTCTGCCGTGCAGGGGTGCAGTGTGAGCGTCCCTCGCCTTGTCATCACAAGGGGACACACAAGACAAGAGGAATAGGGACAAGCAGGACATGGGAGATAGTGCAGGCAGGTAGCAAGGGATGGCACGTCTCAAGGAGATGGGGACAGGCAGGACACAAGGGACAAGGACAGGCAATGAAACCAAGGGTGTGCTTGTGCAGGGGAGGTGTCACTGTGCAGTGGCTCTGTGTGTGACAGGATCCCTGTGCAGGCAGGTTGATGAGCCTGTATGCATGACAGCTGTATGAACACGTAAATGTAGGGCCATATGTGACGTCTGCTTAACCGTGGTGATGCTGAGTCCTCCTCCATCTCCCCCAGCCCTCCCCAGCCCTGTCCCCTTCCCCATGTGGTCCTGTCCCATCATCCCACTGTGCCACGTACAGTGGACCTGTAGCTTCTGCGTGGTTGACCTCTCGGAGTTTTGCAGGGACTCGTGGTCCACCGTGCAGGTCACCTCAGCTTCGTTGTCCTCCTTGGTGACACGGAATTCAACCCGACTGCTCACAGTGAAGGTCTTTCCGTTGGGGTCCTCCACGACCTCGGTGCCCTCATCTGTGGGGACAGAGGGGCCGTTATTGTTGATGGACACAGTACCCCAGCAGAGGTGTGAGTCTGACACGTGTGTTGAGCAGGGGACAGCCTGTCCCCATCCCTCTGTTGGCAGTAGCATAGGATGCCAGTGTGGTCCAGCACTGAGCACATCTGCAATCCCTGGTGACTCACCTCCCTCCATGGTGTTCCCCAGCCACCCCAGCCCCTTGGGGCAGAGCCCCACTGCTTGGGCACCCACCCTTCAGCTCCTTGTTGCCCTTCTTCCACCGGAGCTGGGCCGCAGGCTTGCTGCCAGAGGAGCGACAGGTCAGCCGTGCAATCTTCTCCTCATCAATGGGCTGCTCGTGACCGAAGATTTGTGGTTTTTGGGGGATTCCTGGTAGAGGAGGTGGCAAGAAATACAACAGCCTGTTAGCTCTGTGTGTGTTGCCACCCAGAGATGGACACGCACACAGAGACACGTCAATAAGCACAGCAAGGATGAGTTAACGGGTAGAGATACAGGAGTAGCAGAGACGAACGACTGTATGGACAGCATCTTGAGGCAGGATGGTAGTGGGCAGGAGACTGGGAGCAGGTGGGGGGGCTTACCCAGCACGGTAACCAGGGCCTTCGCAGTCCGCACAGGCATGGTGAAGATGGAGCAGGTGTATTCCCCCTCATCCGACAGCACCACATCACTGATGCTGATGGTCAGCTCATTGGGTGTGGACCTCTCCAGCTGGATCCTGTTATCTCGCAGGGCTAGGGGAAGAGGGACGACAGGGTCAGTGACAGACTCAGTACCACCACACGCCTCCGCTAGCTTGTATTTTGCCTGGTGGCATCACCATAGGTAGGAACATCATCCTCTGGGGCATCACCAGCCCCGGTCCACTTCCCCTCTGCCCCAGCATCGCTCCAGTCCTAGAGCTGGCTCCTCTCCCTGAGGCAGCCCTCTCCATCCCCAGTTCCTGCACACATACCTCGCTTCTCCCCGAAGTAGAGGGTCTGCTGGGCAGGGTTGGACCACTGCAGCGAGGAGTCATCAGGATCCTCCACCTGGCACTTGAGCACCACTGTACCACCAGCCACCACAGTCTCGTCCGATGTCGTGGGCTGGCTCTCTGGACACAGACAGAAGAGGTCAGCGGGGCCCTTGGCATCGCCTCTCCCCAAGCGCGCACGAGCATCACTAAGCCACCAAGGGAAGGGAGGGATGCAGCCGTGTCCCCAAAACCCTGGGATAAGCAGGGTTCCAGTACAGGACTGAACACAGCCTGCTTGGGACACATATTTTTTCCAATGAGCCCAAGCCCTGAATGGCTGGATTACAAGGACTGAGGTAGGGACTGGGTCACCCTGCTCTTGGTGGCAGCATGGAGGGACATGGGAAAGAGGAGCAGGTCCTGCCAGAGATCTGGGCTGGCTCCAGGGAGACTGTCAGTGCAGGGGTACACTATGTGCCTGTGCATCTGGGAGCCTCTGTACAGCCCTCTGAGCAGGGATGTGTGTGTGCACACACATGTGCTTGTGGGTGCATGTCCCTCTCCAGGAACAAGGGGTTTTTAGCACACAGGCAGTGTGGTTGGACCAGAGCCATCCTGTGCACCCTGCGGACAACAGGGACCCGCTCACAGGCTTGTGTCACTCTGGGTTTCCCACTGTGATCCCATTCCCCAGCAGGGAATGGCCCCACTGCAGCTGCAGAAGGCCCAGCAGACAGGACCCTGCCACCCCAGCCTGTAGCTCCTGGGACGCTGCTGTCCCCAGCTGGTAGCTCCACAACAACCTGCAGAGACATCGGTGTCAGGCGTGGCTCCAAGCACCCCCCTGGGGCTGATGGAGGATACAGGCAGCTGGTGCCTGCCAGGCATGAGCGGGTCCAGCAGGGGAAGGCCAGGAGGCAGCAGGAGACCCTGGCACAGGCACCGGCACAGGCTGAATGCACCTGGGGAGGCAGCAAGCTCTGCTCCACCGCCTTGGCACTGCTAACAAGTGGGGGTCGCACCCATGGTACCTCTGTGCCAAGCACCCCACACAAAGAGATGCTCTGCTGGCTACCAGCAAAAGCATCTGTGGTCCATAGAGAGTGGCCTGTGGGGTGCAGTCAGTGGGCCACTCTTCACATCATTCCTTAGGGGGATTTTCTCTTGCTCACACTGCTCCTGGGCTGTGCACGTCCCTTCCCAGACTGTGTTTCCTCAGCTAAGACATTGTCCTTCACTTCCTTCAGGAAGTGCCAAGCACTGCCAGGCAGCCCAAGGGCAGAGAGAGCAGCAACAGGACCAGATAACCCCCCCGGCCTGCCCCAAGGACAGCTATTTTGGGAAAGCCGATGTGCCAGGGAGCTGAGACGGGGGACACGTCTCTGCCATGTCCCTTGCTGGGGTCTGCAGCTCAGCCAGACATTGAGGCCACGGCTCTCCATCCGCTCCTCCTGACTGGAGAGATCTGTCTGTCAGCTTGTTTTAATTTGGTTAACGATGCCTTTGTGCTGCTACTACCGTAATTAGGGGATTAGGGTGTTGCGAGCCACTGTTGTCCAAACTCCAAACAGTCCAACTCAGATGCAATTGAGGACAGGGTCTAGAACCCACACAGAACAGACCCAATCTCCTAATTAACACAATTACCATCACCTGCCACACCACTGTCCTCATTAAGGTATTAGCAAGGTGTTTCCCCCAGGGCAGGGGGCAGGCCATGCCACCCGCGCCCCACACACGGACATGCAGGGCACTGCACAGACCCATGGCGGCTCCAGCTCGGCCTTGTTGACAACCTGCCTCCCCCCTCACAGCCGGGACCACCAAGATGAGTCCCTAACCCCCCAGAGACCACCCTTCTGTCAGAGCTGCCCCTGGCTCTGGTGCCCCGCAGCTTGTGTGGGGTGGGGTGACGCAGCCCCTCGGCTGCCGACTGCGCCCTCCGGCACGACCTAGATCGTCCCTCGCCTCCGCGCCCGACAGCTTGGAGGAACAGATGGGCACGGCTGGGCCACTGCGCCAGTGCAGCTTGATTTAATTAAAAACCGCCGCGGCTGTAACCTGCTGGCCCTTGACAGAATAGGGGCAGAGCCGCAGGGGAACAGCCATGGTGCCAGGGGAGGAGGGGGCAGCAGGGCCCTGGGAGCAGTGAGACCCACCACGGGCAGCTTCACCCCCTCCTGCCATGGCCCATGGGGTCCCCATCCCCCCGCAGGAGAGACCACCTCTGGAACGGGGACACAAGGGGCAAAGCCGCCATCCCATGGCTG
This sequence comes from Arenaria interpres, assembly GCA_013399435.1. NCBI lineage: Eukaryota > Metazoa > Chordata > Aves > Charadriiformes > Scolopacidae > Arenaria > Arenaria interpres. Next base: position 85,287 of record VXAK01024026.1, on the reverse strand, counting down.
GGGACAGCAGGACACCGAGATGGAAGAATCTGGAGAAGAGGAGGCTCTGGGGAGACCTTAGAGTCCCTTCCAGTGTCTGACAGGGGCCTACAGGAAAGATGGACTTTTTACAGGGCCTGTAGCGGTAGGAGGAGGAGTAACGGCTTCAAGCTGTAAAAGGGGAGATTCAGATGAGGTCTCAGGAAGAATTTTTTCACTATGGGTTGGTGAGACCCTGTCCCAGGTTGCCCAGAGAAGCTGTGGCTGCCCCATCCCTGGAGGGGTTCAAGGCCAGGTTGGACGGGGCTTGGAGCAACCTGGGATGGTGGGAGGTGTCCCTGCCCAGGGCAGGGGGGAAAACTGGATGGTCTTTAAGGTCCCTTCCAACCTGAACCACTCTATGATTCTACAATGCCTCATGCACGACTGCTGTCAAATCCAGCAGCTCCAGCCCCAGCACAGCCCAGAGCATTCTCCTGGCCAGATCCTGGGGGTGCCCAAGGAAAATGAAAGGCCACTTAGGCCACCCTGCTCACACCACAACAGCCCTTCAGCACGGCAAGGAGTGCTGCTATGACAAAGCAGGCACCCGTCACACAGGGGTCCCTGGGCAGCGTGCTGGTGGCTCGGGGGCATGAGGATGCTCTGGAGAGATGGCTGCCACAAGAGCTTTCAGGCCTTCCTGGCACGGCGGTTAGAACAGCCCCTGTGAGCCCAGGGACAGGTGCCGGACACCCAGGGAACCATCCGCTCTCGCCATGCCAGCGATGGCTGCCAGTGCGGAGACGCTGCCACCTGACAGCCCGGGCTGGCACAGTGTCCCCGTCCTCCCTTTGCCACATGGCCAGAGTGGCCTCGGAGCCACTGGGCACCAGCATGGCCCCGCGGGGACAAGGCGAGGCAGGAGTAAGCAGTGTTTGAATCCAGCCTTCCCCAAGGCTCAGGCAGGTACAGCCACCCTGGGACTCTGCTCGGCCATCGGCCCTCCCATGCTCATGGCTCTCCTCTCCAGGAGGGGGAAGCAGATCCCTCCGATCCACACCTCCCAAGCCTCACTGTCCACCTCAGGGCCCTGCCGTCATCCTGCAATAGGGCAAAAAGTTATTTTGCAGATGGCAAGCCATCAGTGAGGTCTCCTGGCAGGCAGAGGACCCAGCTCCGCCTCCATGGGACCCTCCTGGAGGAGGCCAAACCCACCACAGGCAGCAACACTGGAGTCGGGCTGAGTCCCTGCCTCAGACGAGGGATAGGCACAGCAACCTCAGGCACCCCATAAAATGCCACAAAGGCTTCGCCAGCCCCCTGTTTTTGGCCAAGAGTTGCTGCCCAGTCAGCACAGTGAAATTAGAGATGCACAACACTCTAGAAAAATCAATACTTTTTTAATTAAACCTGGGCACTTTTGCAGGGGGGCTGCATTTGTATTTGTGAGGGGAGAAAAGATGTCTCTCCCGGCTCCCAGAGCCCAGCAGGACCTACCAGCACATGTCTCCTTCCAGCACAGACTCTCTCAAGGGTCTGCAGCTCTGCCGCTCCCAGCCCAGGATGCTCCCGTGAGCACACACGCGCGCACCCTCTGCAGGACAACATCTCCTGGGGCTTTTGGAGTGCTATGACATGCCTTCTGCCCTCCAGGAGCCCTTTCACCTGAAGCATCTGCAGGGAAGCAGTGAGCAATGCCTGGGAAGAGCCCAGCAGCCTTTGTGGGGCATCTGGAGGACACCCTGGTGCCCACAACAACCTCGGCAGGGCTGACCCTTTGCAGAGACCTGCCAAAAGCCAGATGCACTTCCAGTGGCAGCCACGGTTGAGGCAGGCAGGAGCCGGAGCTGCCAGGACCTTCTCCCAGCCTGTCGGGCATGTCCCCCCTGTGCCTGCCTCCAGGCTGGGAATGTGCTTGCTGGGGCAGAAGGAGCCCCAGAGGAAAACACCCACTGCTCGAATCCCTCAAACAGGTCCAGTCCTCAGCCACAGCCCACAAAACAACACTTGTCATTTTCCTCATTCTTTTCTATTTAGTCTAGTTTCATCATCATAAAGATCCAATTTATCTCTGTTGACACAGACATTTTCTAAGGCGAGTTATCTCCTCTCTGAGGACTGTATTTTAATAATTCACTCAGCAGCCATGAACTGCAAAGCTCCATTTCCAGCCGCAGGCATCCTTCCTCCATGGTGACACCAGAGCAGCCCCGCCAAGGTGGTGGTTGTGAACTCTGAGGATGGAAAACCCGGCCAGGAGGGCTCAGACATCTGCTGTGCGAGCTTGCCTGTGAATCCACAGTCTGGGATACCCAGAGCCCAACTTCCAGGCTCTTCCTCATCGGCAGCTGACTTGCTCCAGATTTTGTTAGAAGTGGAAACCTGCTCTTGTTTCAGTACATCTGCTCAATGCCACCCTGTGCTACTCTTCCCTGTGTGCATGCCCGCAGGAGCCAGCCTGGCTGCACGCTCCAGCATCCCTCTGGGAGGGATGCAAGGGTTTACCAAGTGCTGTCACCAGGAGGCAGCTTCCCAGAGAGACTGTCTCTGTGCTGGACAAGCCAGAGCAGGGTACAGGCAGCAGGAGGTGACAGGGAGCAGACAGAGGGCCAGGCTGAACCAGGCTCAGATCAGAAGGCCACTCTTCAACAGCTGGCTCTGCAACAGCCCTCTGCTTGGGAGGCTTGTGGTGCAGGGTGTGAGATCCTGAGGGTAAGTGGGGAAGAGACAAGGGGACCTGCTGTCCAAGCTCCAAACACGATGAGAGCTTGCCCCTTATAAGAGAAGTGGTCAGCCAAGTGCAGGGGCTTCATGCTTTCAATTGTGGTCCGTGTGAAAAACCCAGACTCCCTACCACAAACACTAAGTTCTGTGTTACTTCTTTGAAAGCAGACGTGTACATGAGTGTTCTCTGGGAAAGAGGCAAAGCAAGAGGACCCAGCTCCTCATTACAGCTTGCCCTGAACCCTGGCCCTTTGCTGGACTTCTCCCAAGACCACATTAGACTTTGGCCACAACCTCCAGGATCCCGTGGATGCTCTCCAGCAGCCCTGAGCAGCAGGGTCCTGCTCCAAAGGGCACTGACACTTGGCCCCGAGCAGTGACAGCAAACTGCAGAGCTGCTGCCTCCTCCTGGGGAGCAGGGATGTGGTCACCCCCGGACAGACCCTGCCCGAAGGTATGGTGAAAGCTGACAGCTCTCTGTGACACCCAGCCAGGGTTAAGCAACTGAAACATGGCTGGCAATTAGCAATCAATCAGCAGCCGAGAGCAGCCAAGGAAAACAGCTGAAGGGAGAGGCTGGTTGCAAGTGCTGCTGAAGCTCCCTGATTGCAGGATGCCCTCCTCCAGCCCTGGATGGCTGCTTTTTGAGCTAACAGAGGCCTTGGGGACATCCTCGCCACACGCATCAGAGCAAGCTGGGAAGCAGCCCCTCCTCTGGGACCAGCAGGACTCTGCCTTCTGCCCTATCAAAGCATACAGCCTGTTCCCCCCCAGACATCAACTGCTCTTCCAGTTGCTCCAGGGCCGGCTGAGCTCCTGCCGAGCACTGGGACAGGGAATGAGGTAGCTGGGGAACCCATCTGATGGCTGTGGCAGCTCCTGCCTGCAGCTTTGGCAGCCTCACAAACACAGGCCACCGCTGGTGGCTCTGCTCAGTCGTGTTTGCACATTCACACCAGTCTGGTGGCCAATTAGCTCAGCAAAAGGCAGTGGTGTTGTCAGGGAATCCCAGCGCCAGGCACAGTGATTGCCTCCTTCCGAGGCCACCGGCAATCCCATGGCTAAGAGGATCCATTGCCACCCTGACCCACAAGTCACTGGCCAAAGCCCAAGGTCGCAGCCCACCCCGGGAGAGCTGAGATCCCAGTTCAGGCACACACAAACCTGCCAAGAACAGACAAGTCCTTGGGGGAGGCAGGACAGAGATGAGGGCTAAAAGCCTCATTCCGGGCTACCACAAAACATCCAGGCACCGTGACAGCCACCCCCAGTGTCAGAGCTTTCCTGAGACCCTCCAAAAGGGGACCAACTCCCTTGAGAACAAGCTACAAAGTCACCCAGACCCTCCTGTCTCAGGCCTCCCCCAGCACCGGGCAGCGGAGCCGGGCAGGGTGACCCCTCTCCCAGTGCCCTCCTCCAGTTTGACAGCAAACAGCTGATAACTACTTTTTTGAGCATGTTTTTTAGCTCCTACCCTAAGGCCAATCTCCAACATGACTGTTGCCAAGGGAACGAGCTCTTTGCTTTGACAGTTCTGTTTTAAGGATCTCCCGCCTGCCCAGCGAGGTGTCTCAGAAATGGTTGCTTCGGATGCCCTGGTACATCGCTTGTTGCTTTGCAGGCATTAAAGACTTGCAGCAGAGCTCTGCCCAGGCTGGCACAAGAAATTGTCACTCCCAACTGTCTGAGGATTTAATGCACAAGGTTGTATAAGAGGATATTTATAACAGAAATAAGAAACAGGGGATGCCTGGCACCTCTGCTGCCCTCTGAGGGGACAGCATGCCTGCCCATGTGCACCACACACTAACGCTTCCTCCTGACTTCCCAGAAAGGCAGGAGGGAAGAGTAATTTCTAAGATTAAAACACAGGTTCAGTTCGCTGCAGTGGATGCTCTGCTGTGCCCAGCTGCAAGAGGGAGTCCCCACATCCCAGTAGATGCCCAGGGAGAAGAGAGCACCCTTGGCCTTGGCTGTGACCCACCTCTGTCGTTGCATGGTCTGACCCTTTTGGGGACAAAGTCCCCAGCATCACAGGGAGACAGAAAAAGCTAGAAACCAAAGTTGGTAAGATGCAGAGAGGCAGAACAGAGCCCCCCAGGAAAGTGCCACAACACTGACCTGTTACTGCGTTCATCTGCTCGGCGTGAAGGTCTTCAGAGCCAATTTAAGCACAGAGCGCTGTGGCACGCATCCGAGACAACAGCAACCTCGGCAGGACATGGCACTACCGGGCTCATCTCCCCACGGCTTCCACCCCACGTCGGGCTGGGAGCGGAGGCCTGACAGCAAGGAACAGAGCACACGGAACTGCTGTCCCGGGCACAGCATTGGCACAGGCACCAAACATATCCCACCTCTGGAAAACAGGTCCTCATGGGGCAATGGGGTCCCAGCCAGTCCTGTGCTTGTCTCCAGGCTGAGAAAGCGAACCCCACTCCCGCACAGGGGTGGCCCAGGCCGCCTGTGGCTCAGCACTGCCGGCCACTCAGACCAGAATTGTCAGAATTTGCCTTCCCTGCCTTGACGGCCCACAAGCAGCAGCAAAAGCAGTGGTCTGGAAAAGCTAATGTGCCACATTGGGCTCACCAGTAAATACACCATCTGAAGCGTTGTAAGCTGAGGAAGAGCATCTGCAGATGGAGCACTACCCGGAGCATCACCCAAGGAAGGGGCAGGTCCCTTTGAGTATGGCCCTGTCACAACAAGGGAAAGCTCTGCTGCTCCTCTGCCATGGGCAGGCTCCAGGGACACCTGTAAAGATGCTGCCATTCAGCTCCACGGCAAGCATCGCTGCCCTCCAGCACATCCCCGTCACACCAGGGAGCCACCGCTGTCCCCAAGCGGCAGGAGCCGCAGCGTCCGACTCCTGCCCTGCCCTCACCCGCAGTACAGCGCAGGCAGAGCGTGACGCCAGGCAGGTGACTGGAATGGTTAAACACATTCCTGCCCAGCCCTCATCGCACATCTCTGCTTCTCCGCCTCCCTCCGCTGTTATTGACTGCCCGTTTTAGGTAGGATCGTCTTCTAGCGCTTCTGATGTCAGGGCTGCCCAAACAACACACGGCATCGCTGCGTCCGACTCCTGGCTCCTTGCCTTTCCCCTTGGCCAGCATGGCCTTCCCTGTCACAGCCACCGCACAGCCCAGCGCTGGCTGCAACAGAGGGGCTGTGACAGCCCTGGGTGGCAGCAGGAGCTTTTCCAGAGCAGGATGGAGAGCCTCGTCCCCGACCTGCCCTCCAGGCGGATGGAGGGGCCGAGGCACTCAGGAGATCACTCACACCTCACCATTGCTGCGTGATGAAGGCTCTGCTGCTGCATCGCTTCACGGCTGCAGGTGCCTGGCCAAGAGCAGAGGGAAGAGAACTGGACCAGATGGTTCAAGCTGAGCTGACCCAGTAATTTGGAGGAGGACGATGATCAGATACATCTGAATACGTGGGTGTTACAGCACTGGCATCGCCTTCAGGGTCCCATGGAGTTACTGAAGAGCCAAAGCTACGAGGAAGCAATTCAATCTGTGCAGACACAGCGTCGGGTGACCTGTGTGGGCCAAGCCATTGCCTGGCTGTAAAAGAAGCCCAGAGAGCAGCTGAGATGGAGATAAGGCTGGCAGCGGGGTTACCAGGCCAAATGCCAGCACAGGGAGCCGAGCATGTCCCAGAAGGCACCTGCAGGATGCTCTGCAGTGGCTCTAACACAGCAGCAAACCCTGGGACCCAGAAGAAGCCCAGCAGCAGCCAAGCAGAGCCCACCAGGCTCCAAGATCACCACAGTGGCACTGCCACTAGCAAAGGCACCTCAGACACGTGTTCGCATCCTGCACCACATCCTCCCTCACGCTGCTCTTCTCCTGCAAGGACCTGAATGGTCACGCGACACTCTGGATTGGGGTAAAACTAGGTTAAAACCAACCTAGTGAAAACAAACAAAAATGTTAGCTTTAACGCAGATTCTTCCATCTGGCTAAGCGCCTGGCCGTGCCAGCACCAGGGTGACTACCCAGATGTAGACGCCTCCAGTTACTCCAGCAATTCCAACACCCCTGGCAAGGCGAGAACGCCAGGCAGAGGGAGAAGAGGCAGCGTCTAGCACGCCGGAGACCTCACAGGCAGGGAATCCTGGGCAAATTGGGTGCTTCCCTCCATCTCCTTCCAGAGAGGGAAAGGTACCCACACTTCAGAGGTGCTCAACTCATGCTTCAGCAGCACCCTGGTCTGGTGGGGATTTCTCCCCTGGCCAGCGGACCAAGTCGCCACAGCAAACACACCGGCCTCAGCATTGCAGACCATGCCAAAACCTGAGGCGTTATCGGGAGAGAGGCAAAATTCCTGTCCCACAGCAGCACTGCCAGGTCATCCCCTCACCGTCTGGGTATGCGACCGGGCAGCTCCGCAGCACTTGATCCCATGCATTGTCTTAAAATCCAGCCCGGCCCGTTGAGGCTGACGCATTGTGCCAGATCGCTGAGTGGTGGCTTCCGCACTCCCTGTCCAGCAGCTCGCAGAGGGATGCTCCGCTCCGACGCGCTGATCCCAGCTGCATCGCTGCTGCGAGAACAGCTCGCTTCCCCCAGGCAACAGATCAGAGTCATCCAAAATCAGGCCATCCAGGTACCGAGCGATGCAGACAGGTCACACTCCTGCTTCTCATGCCCGCACACCGCCACCTCATCAGGGATGTCACTGCTTCCTCTGCTCTAGTGCCAAGGGCTCGTGCTGGCACAGAAGGAGACTTGTAGCATATGGTGAGCCCTAATGGCATGTGGGAACAGGGCATTTGCACACATTAGTTGGGTAAAAGCACTGCCGTAAGCAGCAATCAAAGGATTAAGTTAGCTTCAGACAACTACTGGGCTTCCACCATCCCGCATCTGCACACCAGGGCTCCCTCCCCAGCGTCTCCCCGCTGCCCAGGGCTGACGCTACAGGCTGGAGGTCACACAGTCTCCCGCAATCTGGCTCAGGACCAGTACTGAGATCTCCCCAAAGCCGAGGGAGCAGGACTACAGGGAGCACAGCCATCATCTCTCCCAGCCCTATGCTCCTACCACTAGACACTGCTCCCACACAGGATGGTTGGCTTCTTACAGGAAGGGCACCATCTGGAAGCACAAGGCATTCCCCCAAGACACAGAAAGCTTGTCCCGCACACTCACACCAAGCAGACACCTCCACCAGCTTCAGAAAAATGGAGCCACCTTCCAGTAAGGGCATAGTCTTCTGAACCTGCCTCTCTGCAGACACCAGGCAGGGAGCTCATTTCTCCTGGCTTCAGACATCTCAAGATGGTCTCCAGGCTCTCCTCAACCCATGGGGAGACATGGCCCCAAGCCACCTAACCTGCTTTGGCATCTACAGGAAGAGACAGAGCAGCCCTGAGCCCCTCTGCTGTGGCATCTATACCTGGTCAGGCTGACCCAGCTCTAAGACCCTCAACATTGAGGCTTCTCCCAGCAAGAGCAGCACACATGATGAGTGGAGCAGCTCTGGTACAGTGGAGATAACTGGATGCGAGACCTGAGCTCAGCTCCCTGCTGTGCCACCAAAGCTGCCCAGCCTCCCCCCTTGGATGGTGGTGCTCCTTGTGCTGCACATCGAGGGATGCTCAGAGTCCACAGTGCCGGTGCCACAGCAGGATGAGGTTGATACCGAGCACAGGGAAAAACAGCTCCAAGAAGTCTGTTTTTGGCATGTTGTGGCTTCCCATGGGACAACAGTAGGGCACTGTTCAAACAAAAGGGTTACACAACTCTGGAGTGGAATAACTCCACAGGGGGAATAATCCTCGCAGCAAGGACAACCACGCATCCAGCCCAAACACTCAGAAATCTGCCGACAGCAGCACAACACCAGCCAAGTGCACAAACACAGCCTCGGTGTGATGAAGCACCAGCGCCTCCAGCACCCAGGCAGCTTCAAGGGGCTCTGCTAGGCCCCACCGTGGTTGTAGCTTTGAGACCCAGAGCACTGGAGGAGCGCTTCTTCAAGGAGAGGAGACAGCTACTCTACCTCTGCCCTGGGAAGGGCCTTCCAAGCCAAGAGCCACCCTGGGAGCTGAGGGACATGAGGGAAAGGCACCGACCCCAACGACACAGCTTCTTTTCAACCATCTTCCAGCCATCCATCTCCTTTGCCCCCAAAGGCTTTTCTGGGGTCCATTCATCTTGCTGCCTTGGACAACAGGAGAGCCTAGCAGCTCATGGCCAGGGCTGGGCCACAGGAGCAGGCCAGCCCTGGAAGAAATCTTGCAGTGTCATCATCTAGGCTGCACCCTGCCCTAGGACTACACACAACTTCAGGGTCATGGCCACCCCTCCTCCTGTGAGCACTGGCCGGGCTGCTGGGCCACCCCCTCCTCCGAGCATCGCCTGGCACGAGATGCCAGGACATTCCCGCGCCGTGGGAATGAGCATCACCCACACCCAAGTGACTCTTTCAGGGTCTGTGGGAGGACCACAGCCATAACCAGAATAAAACCCGGGATTCGTGGATGGGAACACAGCCACCAGCCCACACCAGCCCCCAGAGTGGCTCTGCCTGTGACGGCGACCTCCTCCATCACAGGGAAAGGCCGTGGGGAGGCACCTCCTGGGGAAGGCTGGGGAGGCTTTCTCCTCGCTTCATCACGGGTGGGGGCAGCTGACGGGTTCAGAGCTCCCACCCCGCCATGCTCTCTCCACCACAACAGCCCATGGGACCCTTGAACCCAGGGCCAGGTATTCACATCAGAACCACCTCCCTGCTTCCCATGAGCCACGGGCAGGGACTCCGCCGGCGACTGGACCCCCTCCTGCAGCAATCTCTGCAACACCCCCCAAAACACAACGCACAGACTGGGGGCGGAGACCAGGCCCCCGATGGCTGCTGCATCTCCCCACAACCTCGCTCCCCAGCCAAACACACGCAGCAGCAATTTTATCGCCGCCAGCGACGCCTGAGATGGCAAACACAGCCACCCGGCAGCAGCCGCAGGCCCTCAGCGCCGAGCGAGGGCTCCGCAGTCGAAGGGAGATGGACAATGAGGTGCGGCCGCTGAGGAGCCTTCACCAAAACCCCATTTGCTGCGCAGCCCCCGGCGCCGCCGCCTCGCCCGCGGCCAAGGCGGGTAAACAGCCTTTGTCTGCGGGGCTGATGCTCCAGCCCAGCCCGCACCGGCACCGAGCACCGGCCAGACGCCGGGATGCCACCAGACACCCCGGCAGCGGCGCCATCCCGGCGGGATGGGGAGCGGCCGCCCATCCCCGAGCCCACTGCCCCGCGGGCGGGGGGATCCGACCGGGCAGCCTCCGCCGAGGGGAACCGGGGACCCGCCCCATCCTGGGGAAGGCTGTGTCGTCCCCCCCCAAATCCGGGGCGGTGACGGCCGTTCCCCCGGGGGCTCCATCCCCGCCCGCAAGGGTGTCTACCCCCCGCCCCGCGGGGGTCACCACCGACCCCCGACATCCTCCTGGGAAGGAGGGCTCCTCCTCACCGGAGAGTCTCCATCCACTGAGCCCCGCCGCGGGCAGCGCCGGGAGGGGCCGGGCGCCGCCGCCGCCGCCCGCCGGGG
>VXAK01024026.1:0-74097 GCA_013399435.1 Arenaria interpres | reverse complement strand
CCGTCCCCGGGCCGGGCCGGGAGCGCGGTGACTCTCCGGGTGGGTCGGGGGTCTGCGGTCTGGGACGCCCGTGGCAGAGGCCCAGGCTGAGCCCCGGGGGCCGCGGCGCGCAGGCAGCTCTGGGCACGGCAGGCTGCCGTGTACCGGGGCTCTCGGGGGCGGCCCCGCGCCCTCCGGCGTCGCCCCCCTCGGTGCCACGTGCTCGGCACGTGCCGGTTGGCAAAGCAGCTCCCGTGGCTCGGGGGGCTGGAGCCCGGCGTCGGTTTTCCTCTGGCTCCCGTGGCCAACAGGACGGGCTCTGCGCAGCCCGGTGGGTGCGGGACGGTCCCCTCAGCCCGTCCTGGGGGTCGGGGGGGGCTGCAGCTGAAATGGGGTGTGACCCGTGCTCCCCAGGGTGGCTCAGCCTGTCTCTGGTCCTCAGGGCCGAGGATTTCTCTGCAGTAGCCCATCTGCTGCCTGGTCTCACGACTGGTCCTTGCTCAGATTTGCAGCCAAATCACATTTGGGGTGAAGTCTGCGTTTGTTCCAGTCCTTGGCTGCCAGTCCCTAAAAGCCAGTGTCCATCCCTTGCTATCCTGTGGCATCTCCCAGGCAACTCTTTTGTCCGCTGTTATCCATCCACGTTATCATCCATTAGATGATCACGCCCGAGTGCAAGAGCTCAAACATGTCTAGCTTGGAGTCCGTCCTGCAGCCCTAGAGGAGAAATTTAACCCCTTTGGCTTTAGTAGGTCTGAAGCAAATGCATGGGTTCATTTCACATGTCAGCGTAAACTCCTCCTTGCGTGCTTTTATACTAAGCTTTTCTGCACCCTGATGATTTCCTGCACGAATGCTGTGCAAGAGGGATGTCTCTCTTAGTCATAATCTCTGTGGGAAGGAGCTGTGGGAGGAACAGCTTTCTGGTGGTCAGATCTGATGGCTGCTCTGCCTCAGTTTTCATCCTATGTCTGGATGTCGCCTGAAAGGTGAGGTTGCTTGTGCCGTGGCCTCGTCCAGCTGACTTCAGTGCTTGGGGTGTAGAGCCCCAGGCCTGGGGACCATGTGGGGATGGCATGGGCCAAGTGATGCCTCGGGGGGCTCTCCCCAGCTCTTTAGCTGGAGGAGGGGCTGCCTTTGGAAGCGGCTCTGTCAAGCCAGGGGATGTGAGGGCGGCTCACGCGAGGTCTTCCCCCAGGAGCGGAGTGAACACAACCACGGCTCCTCCTGAGGGAGTGCACAAGGGAGGCTCTAGTGGGAGGGTGAGATGGGGCAGGAGAGGGTGTCGTGGGATGGCTCGTGGACGGGGACCGTGCTGAGTCGGGTCCGGGAGGGTGTGGGTGGCTCCTGGCAGTGCACGCAGCAGCTGGGGGGGGGCAGCTTCCCCCTGACAGGGGGGGTCTTGGGTGACACTGGGTCTCTTGGGGCCTTTCCTCATCCCTCAGCCTCTCCTCAGATGTCTCTGCTGGAGGAGGGTGTGCAGGCGTGCCGTGTCCCCGGGGCTGTGCGACTTCTCCATCGCCAGAGGAGGAGGAAGGCTGGGAGGACTCGGCTGGCTGGTGGCCGTGGTGCAGGGAGCCCTGAAGCTCAGTTGCTCCAGGCCCTGCTTTTAACCCTTTCTCTGTTTCTCACCAGGCAGATGGGTGGCAGTGAGCCTGGCTGCCAGCTGACGGATGTCCCCTGCCCCTGGGTACAGCACCCATGGTTTCCGTCACGCAGTGGCCCCTGAGCGGTGATGGCTGATGGCCGGGGCAGGACGGCCGGGGGCAGGGGAAGAGGAGTTTCTCAGCGTGCAGCAGGTGCCGAGGCAACGCTCGCCACAACAAATCCCTGTGATTCAGCCCCAGAGCATCTGCTGCCGCAGGGGACCAAACGTTCACAAATGGCAACAAATGGCCAAGGAGGCTGATGTCAACACAGCTCCCTCTGCCGAGGCATCCCGGAGACCCCGGCAGCCAGAGCTCCCCAGCGGGGTGTACAGCCCTGTGGGAGGGACAGTGCTCCTCAGCCGTGCTTCGCCTGAGAGACCCCCACAAGTCCCTGACGGCCCGAATCTCTCTGGTTCTCTGGTGCTGATGGCAACGCGGGGCTGCCAAGGTGGGTGTCACGTTCAAAGCCACGTTAGCCTCCGGGTCTCCTTGCTCCCTGGGAGCACGCACCTCTCTTGAGTCCTCCAGACCCTCCCACGTGTGCCAGCAGCAGCCTGGCACCATCCCTCAGCTGAGTGTAAAGGTCTGTGCCAGGAACGGGCTGCAGGTGCAGGACTGTTTTTTTCAGGTACCAGCACCCTTGGGCAGAAGCAGCCAGATCTCACTTGCCTCCCACTGACATCGGTTTAAGAGCTGCCAGCTCTTAAACAGATCATCTGTGAAAACCTTCCAGCCCCATGTCCTGGCTGCAGCTAATACTAATGCTACAGGGGAAGAATAAATCGCTTTCCACCCGGGACCAGCTGGAATGTAGAGCTAGAGCACTTTCCGAAATACCTTGGCAATGCCAGTTATAATTTCTCCCCACCCCCAGATGTAAAATATCCAGGCTGTTTGACCACTCTCTTATCACAACTCTGGAGATTTTCTGCTCTCATTATCTGAATTTGGCCTTTTCTGTTGTCTTGCCACCAGTCTCCTGACTTCTAGGATCAGACCAGAAGCTCCTGCCTTTCCTTTGTAGTCCCTCCAGTGGATACTTTTTTCTGGAAGTGAGGCTGGAGGCTGGAGTGAGAATGAAGAGAGGGGTGGAGGGAGAAATCATCAAATGGGCTCGGTAACGTATTTTCCTTTAAGCAATCATGTTTCCTAGCCCATGTTTGCTGTTGCCCCAGCTGTGGATACTATCTCCTTGGAGGCTCTGCAAAGGCACACAAATCTCCAGGGAAGGTGTGGAAGATGGAAGGAGAAGAGCCATTTAGCATCTCTGCAATATCCTCGTCTACTGTAATTGCTTCCTTTAACCTCTGACAGTCTATCGGCCCCATGTTTTCCTGATGCCTTTTTGACACACTCAGCCCTGTTGTTTGTTTTTATACCTTTACTGATTTGCTCTTCAGAACCCCTTTAGGCTTTGCTTAATTAGCCTCACACTGATTTTTAGCATTTGCTTCCGTTCAGTGTCACTCACTGCGGTTTGGTCCTGGCTTCCCTGTGCAAGGCTGAACTGAACAGCGCTGGGGCTGTTATTATGCAGCATCTCAGCCTCCATTACTTTATGAACTCGCTCCCATGTGCCACTTAAAACTAAGTCAAGAATGGCCTCCCCACTTCTTCCTGCTCCTCTCCTTGCTCCAAGTGAGCCATCGCAGGGAGCAGCGTGTCGAGCGTGGAGATGCTCTGAGCTGTGTCCCGCTGCGCTGCGTTTGTACGTGGGTGGTTCAAGTCCCTTACTATCATCCTCTGTTATCAGACTTTTGCTGGAGTCTCGTGCCATTTTGATCTCTCTCATCAAAGATGTGAGCCTGGCACTTCCCCACAGCCGTCTGGGCGGGGAGATAGAGCCTTGCGGGGATGCGACTGCATCTGGGTGTTTGACTGCTGCTCCTCACAGCTCGCTCGAGCCGTCCTGCAGAGCTTGCAGCCAGATGTTGTGGTATTTTGACTTCTGTAACTCCTTTTATATCAAGATCAAGGTCCAGGCACTTCATCTATGTTTGCATACTGCCTCAGCATTTGTAATGCTTGTTCCAGACCAGTGCAGGCTTTTATCAAACTTGTTAACCTGCAACCAAGCTGATTTTACAGAAATATTCTGTACAGAAATATCTTGTCCTTGATTTGCTTCTGTTAAGGCCTTGGTAGTTACTCCCGAGTCATGTTGCTGCGAGTCAGATCCCAGCTCTGCTGTGTGTCAGGAGCCAGAACCCGATGGCCGTGCTTGGGGATTCCTCCCAGAACTTGAGTTTCCCACATTTAGGGACTATCTCATTCAAAGCGATTTCCATCAAGCCAGGATTTATTTGCGGCTGAACTGCAGCCAGCCCAGAGCAGCAGAGCAACTTCTAGACCTCACACTTTATTCAAAGTGCAAAGTCTTAGAATTACCTGTATTGTGGTCTGGCTGCATTCAACATTTTTACCAAAAGCCCAGCAGAAAAAACCCAGAAATGACCCTGATGCACCGTGGAGATGACAAAGGGGTTGGAGGGTGGGACTGGTGATTTGCTAAGCTGGAACTCAATGGATGCTTTAATAAGGCTGAAAGTAGCCTCAGCTGTTGAGGAACAAGTGGTGGATGGTGCTCTTCTGAGGTGCAGTGACCAGGGAAGACTTGGAGGTCACTGGAGTATCAGATAACCTTTATCTACTTTAACTATTGAATTTCTAAGAGCATTAAGGGCTTAATTAGCTATGGTACCTAAGTGTCTCAGCAAAAAATCCTGCTCTGTTAACAGGCCTTCCAGTCTGGAGGACAGCAGTACCTGGAGCAGGATGCAGTGGCTGGAAGCTGGTAGAGGATAGACAGGATTTGGAATAAGGTCCTGACTATCGGAGTGGCTTCCTGAGGCAGATTAACCCACTCAGGTAATTTTAAAATTACAAATGAACTTTTCCCACAGTCCATTCACGTTCAACGGGAATTCAGAGAGGTGTCGTGGCTGCTCTGCGCAGGCTGATGGCCAAAATCCAAATGGCCATTTCTAATCTGCTCTGTGTGGGCTCAGTGACATTTATTAGCTCCTGGCTTGCAGCAGCAGCTCTGAGCTGGCTCCAAACCCTGGCAGTTCGGGCTGCGCGGGCGGCTCTTCCACGCGCTGGTGGGACAGGTACAGCAGAGCTCCGAGTCCTCCCTCAGACCCCCTTGGGTCCCCCTTGCAGTTTGAACAGTGGGATTCTGTAGCTTTGGTGTAGGAAATGCTGCAAACAGTGTAGGATTTTATTTTTGCAAAGGAATGAAGTTCTCCCCGATTAATGATGTATTGAGTATTAATGTGCATGATGTCAAAACAATACATTTAAATAGCTACAAACAAAACAATACAAAATGCCAGTCAAAAGAAAATGTTCTTTGAAAAGCTGGCATAAAAATTAACACAAATAGACAAATGCAACAGAGCTTTCTCTTTGGTAACTCTCAAACTTCAGAGCGTAATTCAAAAGCTCGGTTATAGGAAGATAGTATCAGCCCCAGAACTAGTTAGTCACCTGAGCATGTAATAAGTGAGATAAATTGTTAGTTAAAATGGTTTAATCCATGAAACATTGACATTTTATAGATCCAGCTTTACAATTCTCAGCTACTGAAAATGAGATTTTTGTTGTGATGTGGAAATGCCTTGAACAACTGGGCAAAATTTGAGGCTGGAGAAGCTGGTTCTGTTTGGGGGAGAAAATGAGTTTTAGACACCATAAATGATAATCTGCGAAGCATCCGGTGAAAGACCTTACAAAGGGAGAAGTAACTTTTGATTTATTCTGGAGTAATACACAGAACCTGGATCAATGTATCACTATCAAAGATATGCTTTTTTTTTAATACTGACTGTAACGTACTCAAATTCAACATCCTTGTGAGGGGAAAGAGCCAAAAAAGTTGACTGTAGCAGCAGGAATTAGAAAAAGTATTTAAATGACATAAAAAGAGGAAGCCAGTTAAAAGGAAACTAAAGTGAGGAGCTAAAGGAGTAAAATCCTTGGCTCTGCCATGGAGAATATTTAGAACCGCCATGCGAAGTTCTGAGGCCAGTAGTGCTTGTTCTCTGCTGTCGCAGATGGTGACCATGGTGTGGTCTCAGGGGCGAGTGGCGGGCCAGGGGGGATGCCTGCAGGAGTGGGGGGACAACATTCGTGTGCTCGGTGGCGAGGGACCAGGAGATGCTGAGGGGACTCGGGGCCGAGGTGCACCCGGGCTTCGACAGCGAAGAAAGAGCCTTTGCAGAGCTGCAGGAGGGACTCAAGTCTCTCAGAAGCCAGGAAGCCACCCAAAGTTGCTGCATTGAAGCTGAAGGTAAGATTCACTCTACAGGGACACCCATCTGAGTTTCCCATTTCGAGAGGCATTTTGTTCTCATTTGTATTCTGACACTTTATATGTTTAGAGGTTAAAAGTCCTTTTACAAGGCCGATTTTCAGGAAGACATCCAGGCAGCTCTGTCCTGAGGTGTGCACGTCAGGAGCAGGGAAGACACGTGAGGAGAGTGAAGGTGTAATGCAGAAGCAAATGATTTCCTTGTGTTCCTGCTCCCTGCACCAGCGTCCAGGAAGGTTCCTTAACTTGCTGTGCCGAAGGAGATGTGGCTGAGGGACTCCTTCACCCTGATGTGTCGGTGAAGGGGTTTTGGAGCAAATCAGTGCAATGCCCAGGCCAAGTGCGGTCACCCAATGGTGCTGGAGGAGCACAGCAGTGAAGCTGTTCAGCTACTAATGGGCTTTAATGCTAGCACCAGTCTTGGAGGCATGTGGGAGCGTGATGTCAATGAGCAAAAGGAGTCCTGGACTGATTTGGGAACCAGAGTGTCCAAACAGCCTCAAATTATTACAAACACCAATGTTGAACAACCTTATTAGATGCTTCAATGAATACGGTATATTGGGGAGGAGTTTTATTTGGCTCTTAGGGAAGGAAGTCAAAGATCAGAAGCATTTCCAAGCTCTCTGAGGGCACGAGCGAGCTGGTGGGCCAGGGTAACGTACAGTTAATAAACTTGTACTTGGGGGTTCACGTCTTTTGAGTGAGTTCCTGCACCAGTGACCTGCAAGAAAACTAGCATTCCAAGGGGTAAAGGGGCAGGCCTGTAGATTCATAACTGTTTACAGGAGGATCGAGCCTGTTTCCACAGCAGGTGCCGGTGGCAGCGCACAGAGGTCCGTGCTGGTATTCACGCCCATCAGTGCATTCCTAGAGGATGCAGAGAAGACTGTGAATAGTGAGCTGGAAAATTTGTAGGGGAGAAAAATGATTCAGGAGAGCCAAATCTAGGGCTGAACGCAAGAAGCTGAAGAGGGTCCCATGATGCTCATGCATAAAATGGCAGATTACATTCAATTCAAATAGACGCGAAGCTGAATTCAGGGGAAAGGGTGGTGTGTGCAGGGTGTCGATAGTGTTTGTCGCAGCTGGCAGCGGAGCTGACGGGAGGAGGTGTGGGAATTCTGGCAAGGAGGCCAGAGCTGGCTGCTCTGTAAAGGAGGGTTTATGGGCCAGCACCCAGCTCGGGGTGGGGTGAATGGAAGGGAGCGAAGCAGCCGTCTGTGGGAGAGGGAGAGGAAATGTTTTGCCATTTCCCACTGCATGAGAAGTGGGTGCGTGGATGGATGCGATCCCTTTGCACCTCTTTATGAATCCACCTTCACGTGAAGCAGAGTTTGTTCAAAATTGGATTAGACGAGTTCATGGTAAAAATCACGGTCCAGAAAGTTCAGTCCAGGATGGAAACTTCTGTATTTCTCGTGACGAGTGAGTCAGAACAGCCTGGTGTGTCCTGTCCGTGGGTGAAGGACTGGGACAAATTCAGTTACATGAAATCGGTGACATGACTTCAGGCACAGATGCGATGTAGGAGCTGGTGGAGTGGAGGGGACACAGAAAGGTAGCTTGGTACATCCCTGTGGAAGGTCTGTCTGCTCAGTGCTTGGAATCATAGAATGGTTTGGGTGGGAAGGGACCTTAAAGATCATCGAGTTCCAAACCCCTGTCCTGGGCAGGGACACCTCCCACCATCCCAGGTTGCTCCAAGCCCCCTCCAGCCTGGCCTTGAACCCCTCCAGGGATGGGGCAGCCACAGCTTCTCTGGGCAACCTGGGCCAGGGTCTCACAGCAAAGAATTTCTTTGTAGTATCTAATCTAAATCTCCTTGCTTTCAATTTGAACCCATTGTCCCTCGTCCTATTGCTCCACTCCCTGATCAAGAGTCCTTCCCCATCTCTCCTGTAGCCCCCTTCAGGTACTGGAAGGCTGTTGTAAGGTCTCCCTGGAGCCTTCTCTTCTCTAGGCTGAACAACCCAAATTCTCTCAGCCTGTCCTCCTAGCAGAGGGACTCCAGCCCTCTGACCATTTTCATGGCCCTCTGCCGGCCCTGCTCCAACAGGTCCGTGTCCTTCCTGTGCTGAGGACTCCAGAGCTGGACATGGTGCTCCAGGTGGTGTCTCACCAGAGCAGAGTAGAGGAGCAGAATCCGCTTCCAGCACAGGTGGTCTCTGAAGCTCTCTCTCTTTGGGATTGGTGATAGCGCTGGTTGCTTTGCCTGGTTTTCCATGTTTCGCAGCTTCTCTTGGCTCTGGCTCCTGAAGGGGGTGGTGGCATTTCCTGCATGAGTAGGAAGTCTCTCCTGGAGTGTGAGGGCAAGAGCCCTCTGCTGTGCCTGGGCTCACGCTTGTAGGCTGGTGACAAAGGGGTAGATAACAGGAATTTGACATTTTTTTTCCTGAATGACTGAGTCTGTGACACAAGACAAACGTCAAGCCACTGAACAGGCAAATCTATATCTCAGTTCTGCTTTCCTGTGAAATGAGATGGGTTTTTTACATGCCAGCTCTGGTTGTTGTAACATCTTCTGCATGGTTAAAGCAGCTACGTCCCCAGCAGCATGGTTCCATAGGGTCCTCAGCAACCTTGCCAGAAAATAAGATGACAGAGAGCTATCTGGGGTCAAACGTTCTCAAACTTCTCCACTTTTATGGGTTTAAATGACCAGCTGCTCCAGTCCTGGTGATGTTGGTGGCTACGCTGCTGCCTCAGCCGGGTGCAGAGCTCAGTCCCAGCTCTGGGCTCTTGACCCGAGGTTGCCTCCTGCCCAAGTCATATGCTGGAGCTCTGGAAACAGTAGATTGTGGCAGATCACTTGCGAGCACAATTAATGCCTGCTAGTCCTGCCCTGCAGAAAGTAAGTTCTGCCCTGCAAATCTGAGTGGTATCTCTTGGCCAGATTACAAACTTGGCTGTTGAAAATCTATAAATGTATTAATGCTTTATGTTAAAGCTTCTGTAAGGTATTTGAGTTCCTTTGCTGCACAGTCTGATTACAGAGTTATCCCCAGTCACACAGCACAGGAGAAGGTTATGCAGTGGATTAAAATTCAGGTATATTCTAGGTCGCCAAGAGCCTTTGGAAATGGGGAAGTGGATTGGCAGGTCCTAAATGAAGACATGAAGACAACAGATATGTTGGAAACCTGGGCAAGGTGGACAGTCCCTGGGGCACCACAAGCCACGGGATTTCAGAGGGCTGTAAACTGAAGGAAGTGGGCAGGCTAACCATCCCAGTAAAAACCAGAGACACCCGGTGGGAGGAAAGGCCCATTTTAGATATAAAGCTGATGGAACTATGTCCTTGTGTCGGCGACGCATCCCTGATCTCCTGCCCAAGTGGCACGCTGAGAGAATCTGAGAAACAGCTGAAGAAGAAGAGAGGAGATTTTCTTCAAATATATCAGAAACAAGAAGTGTGCCAAGGAGTTGACAGAACCAGCACATGGTCAGAGTATAAAAGGAGCAATTAGAAAAGACAAGCCCATTGCAGAGAAGCTGAAGCAATTATTTGTGTTATTGTTGATTGTAGAAGAAAACACGGAGACTCCCATGCTGTAATTAACCTTCATGGGGACTCATCAGAGGATATGTTCAAAACTGAAAAGCCTGGAGCAGAGATTATGGATCCAATTGATGAAATGGACAGTGATAAAACATCCGGGCTGGTTGTCTTGCTTCAGAGTTCTTAAGAAAGCCAAGAATGAGTCTGCTGAATTAGAAATGGTGGTGTGTAAGTGCTTTCTCAAACCGTCTTTGCATCTAAAGGCTGAAGTATGGAAAATTTGAAAAAGAGCTCCAGAAAAGATCTGGTTGGTTTTTGTTTACCCCATAATACCACGAATACCACAGATTGGTATTTGTAGGCAAATGGATGTACATGATTCTCGGGGGACTCAGTGGAGTTCTCTGATGCAGAACAGCTACTGCTGCCTCATTTTAATGCCCTAATTATCAATGACCACAAGCGTTGGTGTGGGGGGTGGTTGCTACAGGACTATATTCTCAGGTATCATATAGAGAAAAAACAGCAGATCAGCAAAAATGAAAATGGGAGTAGTACTCTGTTGTATGGAGTCACCTGGGCTGGTTGGTGAATTGGACTTGCTGAGCACAGTGTGTTCGTTTTAGTACGAGTAATTGCAAAATGACATACAGAAACACAGCGCTCACATTTACACGGTGGGGACTATTGTTTGGAAGAAGAAGGCACAGAAAAAAGCTAAGGATCCTGAAGTATAAATAACAAGTATGAACTTGAGGAGGGAGCTGTGGCTGAGGACAGGAGGAAGTTTATGCAAGGAAACCCTGACTAAGAGCAGAAAGAGGAACTGTCTTTTTGTTCATCCCCATCATGTGGATGCTGCGCCCAGCTACAGGACTTCCACGTTTAAAAATTCTGTTTGGAAATGGCAGAGAAAACAGCCACAAGTAAAATTAAGAGGCTAGAAACTCTGCTTTTGAGAGAAAGTTCCAAGAGCTCAAAGTGTTTTACAAAAAAGACCAAAAAATGATCTGATTTTCATCTGCAGTTCACTGCAAGGGCGGAAGATTTCTCACAGCGGAAAACTGAAGAATCCCAGCCAGGGACTGAGTGAGGTCAAGTGGCTGAAGTGAAGCATAGATTCAAACAAGAAAGAGGGTGCAAAATATCAGCTGTGCAGAGAATTAACCATGGGGATGCTGTGAAGTCTTCTCTGTCATTTAGGGTATTTGTGTCCAAAAGATGTGTGGCCTTTCCTCTGGGAGGGGTGGGCTGTGTTTGGGGAATCCCTGGGCTAAATTATGAGTTTGGTCCTTTGGAGCTGTGTTATCCAGGAACACATCAATAACGCTTGCTGGTGGTCCCAATTTTATCATTAATGCAGGCTTTACGTAGCAGATACCCAGCTGTCCTGAAATTGGTGAGATTAGGATGGCCTTAGCCTTGGGTTGATCTCATCCTTGGACATCAGGAATTGCTCTCCAAGAGTGATAAATGCCAAGCTGTTTGCAGAGAAGACATTTCTTGGAACAGAAATGCTCTCTTCTCTCTCCTCTCTTCTCTCTCTCTTCCTTCCTCTCTCCTCCTTTCAGCTCACATTTTCACAAAATTCTGCTCTGGCCACAGATAACGTGTGTGAAATTCAAACGCAAAGATTTTTTTTGAGAAATATAGGCTGTGAAATTGGGCTTATAAATGAGCGCAAACTACACCCTTAACTGTGGAGTCCTTAGCCTGGCTTAGAAGGCTGCTAATCCCCATCTGCCATAGAGGTAAATGGCCTGAGGAGACTTGGACTGTTCCCATTACAGCTGGGTTTTGTGCTTCCATGTGTGGTAGCGCTGAAATAATTTGCTTCTCCTGTAATTAATTACTCTTGAGTCTACCCAACATGTCTTATCTGCTCCTTCATATGAAAAATCCTCCTTGTCCTTGACCACCCCAGGTCTCTCTGGAAACTTCTGGGCTCTCCTGGAACCAGACTGAGGTCCAGGCTGGTAAACTTTACCCTGGGCAACAAGGAGCTTTTCTCTTTAGCCTGTGCTTGCTCAACCCTGAGCTCAGGAAGCTGGAGACCTGCAGGGCAGAGGGCTGCATTGGGAGCACGCTCCATTTTCAGGTGGTTTCACTGTTCTCTACTCCAGTGTACAGCTCCTTTGAGAGGTCCCTGCTCCAGGACGCAGCACAGCCGGTTGTACCAACCATTCCTCTGTTTAACTCCCTCCAAACTCTGCTGCTTGATGCTAAATTTGGAACTGGCCTGTACAGCTCGGGAAGGAGCCCTGGGAGCCGTTGGTGGCTCTGAGATCATCAGCTCTGTGTGCAGCAGCAGCCAAAAAGCCAGCGGTGTGTTGGGCATCCTCACGGAGACACCAGGCATCACTTTGCAGTTTGTGAAGCTCTAGTCTCTGCATCTCACGTTAGGAAGAGGTGCAGAGAAGCAGCTAAAATGATGAAGGGGATGAAACAACTGCCTTACGATTCTGAAAAGACACAGACTGCAGTTTGCAGAGAAGGTGGTAAGAGGGGGAATGTGGCTGAGGTTTATAACATCATGGAGGTGGCGAGTAAGATGAAGGCATTCACCGTGTCTGTCATTCACCAAATCCCACAGCACTAGAACTATGTGCAATTGATGAGTCTAAAAGGAGAGCAGTTTAAAGCAGATAAAAGAAAGTTCATCGTTACACAGCAGGAGGAGAAAGTGGGGGACTTGCTGCTGGAGGAGGTAGAAGAACGACAGTCACGGCAGGGTCAAAAAGGGATCTGAAAACTTCAGAGGCAACAGGTCCATCAGCAGGGACTGAAGGTAGCCCTCAGGGACATCTCCTCTACCATCCTTGATACAGCGGCTGCAGATGCTGGGGAAGGGCAAGGAGGATGCCTGTGGAGAGGCCAGGCTGGTGTGATCCTAAAGGGCAGATCCTTTTGGTCCTGCCAGAGACAGCCTGAGGGTGTTGGGCATCTCCAGTGTGCGTGGGGAGTCCCAAGGTTGGGGCCGTATCAGTCACAGGGTCTGTCACAGCTGCTCAGTTTATTTGGCTTTCAGGGCTGTGCTGGAGGGTCGGGCAGAGCACGGGGCTCATGGGCAACATCAGGGCAGCCTGAGGAAGGGGATCTCGGCAGCACTGCCCTGGGAAACCACTTCTCCTTTCGTACCAAAGAGCTTGCAGGTATTTCTGTTGTGGGACTACTCAGCCACTCTCACAGAGGAAAAGCAAGATTTGTTTGAAATACTATGCTTTTAACAAAATACATCGCTGACCCCAAGATGAGGATAAGCTGTTTTCTCGTAGGAGCAGACACAGTTGGAAAACTAGAACCAAAATATTTATCAGTGACTAAAACTTTGGACTCTTGCTTTTTGAAAGTCGATTTTAAAACCACCTTTTTAGATGTTAAACTTCTGTGGGAAAACAAGCTACAGCAGTTTTCTCTACCGTGTTTCAGCGCGAGCTGCTCTGTGCTGGAGGAAAAGCCTTCCCCATGAGCAGCGTCCTTGCCCCAGCCTCCCGGGACCTCGCAGCACCGATGGGGATTTGGCCCTTACCCAGAGCTGAAATCAGCCCCATAGGCAGCAAGTGTGTGTTTGAGTGGGATGTTCTCCGACTCCTACATTTCGCTTTTCACTCTGGATAAATTCATACTGCAAAATTTTGCTTGAGCAGGTTTGCCAACCACATCCTGGATGCCAGGCCATTACCCGCCGTCTTGCCCCATGTGCGCATCAACAGCCAGCAAGAAAATGTCTTTTCACCCCAGCTCACGGTGTTTGAGATGCTTCTTCGCTGTGCCAGCAGCAGCTCCCTGCTGCCTGTCTCCGGGACTTTGCTGGAATAACCCATCACTCCTCTGTGAGCATCGCGACGGAGGGAGACTGAAAGTGAAGGGAAAGGACACAGAGAGGAGGAAGTACTTGAGGAACGGCATTTACTTTGAAGATTTTACTGCTTTCTAATGTGTCCCTGCAAGCAGGGGTCTCTGCCCCTCCTGCCCTGCAGACCTGCTGTCCTCAGAAGCTGGGACAAGTGGGTTTGTGGTCATGAGGTGACATCATCTCAGAAATTACTCCTACTGCAAAATCACTATTTTTTGCCACTTATTTTAATCTGTGCCAGTTCCCCACAGGGAATTTGCACAGGGTCTTTGTGGCCTGTCCACCACTGATCACAGGGCAGTGCAGGACCAACTCTCATTCACAGCACTGGCTTTTCTGGCCTCGGATATTTGCTCAGCGCAGGCACGGGTGCCCACAGCATTTGCTCACTCTCCATCTTTGTCCGTATCACTGTTGCTGACAGCATTCTACCTGGGAAGACGCTCTCTGAAGCACAGGGTATGAATCAGCCTTTGGGGTGGGCTGTCCTGGGCAGAGGACGAGGGCTGCGGGGTCTGGGGGAGGCTGGACCCTCTCTTGGGTCGTTCTCTGACTCTGCCAAGTTTGAGAGCTTTTATTCCATATTGTGGTCCCCGCAGTCTACGTGGCCAATGGCAGCAAGTTTGGTCATTGTTAATGTTGCTGTTGTCGCTACCTGAGCTGTGTATAACTTGCGTTTCAAATGGTATCTCATATCTGCTACGTTCCCCGTTGAACTGCAGACCAGGCACTGTACAAAAGCAAGGGAGCGAGGGCATGCGTGTGTGGACGTGTGTGCCCGCGTGCTCTGCGGAAACCCGCAGTGGAAATGCGGTGCAGAAACCTGCGGTGTGCAGGTCTGCGTGGGAGGGAGCGCCTTCGATTGCCTCACTGGGGCGGCTGCACGGGCAGCCTTTGTTTGGGAAGTTACGCAAGGAGATTTTGAGTGCTGCTGAAGTGCTCGGCGACTGGTTTGTCCTGACAGAAGTACCTGCGCGTTCTCCCATTCCAAGAGCTCTCAGGAGTCGCCTGGGAACGGGGGATGCAGTGCAGAGCTGGATGGAGCATGTAGGCCTGCCGTTGACTCTGGTGATGGTGGAAAGACAGGGCTCCCATTTGCACATTGATCCTTGCAGTGCAAGCCCAGCAGTGAGAGCTCCTGGGGATAGACCCTTCTGCTCAAGATCAGACCTCGGGAGGTCATCTGGCCTGTGGCTACAGCCATGCCTGTCAGGGTGTTTTCATCAAAGACTGCTTTTACTCAATATCCATCTCTGGAGCTCCTGAGGCTTCAGACGAGTGCCCCTCTCCCTGAAGGACGCCCAGTAACTGCTTTTCTTTCCTAAACTGTCATCCCTGCACTGTCCGAAATCCAGGCATTGCTGCTGAACACATCAAGGACAAAGGCAGAGTTATGAATCCACTCTAGCACAGAGATAAGACTCAGTATAATTAGAAACTTTTTATGTGGGGAAATGAATCAAAGCTTCTTCTACTCCTGGGACATTTTAACTCTTCACAGCTTCTATTATTAGTTGTAGAACCATTTTTTTTTCTCAGTTTCAGGCTGGGAAAACCTGCAATAAGAAAGAAGTCCACACTGAACTGACCCTGCTGAGCTGCTTGACCCCATGGACAAGTGAGTGATGATGGAGCATGGTGCACATCTGGGGACATCTCTGGGCTGTCACACGGAGCACTGGAAAGCAACCGTAAGACTGCAAAGCAAATATGTCATGTGTGGGTGGCCAGGGCTTTCGGTCCTGGTAAGCAGCTTACAGCACTTCTGCAGTCAGGGACCAAACTGGGAGCACTGGCTTTATTAGTTTTCCAATAATATTCCTATTGTCTCTATTGCAGAAGGCCAGGGGGTTTGCATTGACCAGAAAGCATGGAATCTCAGGTCTTGTTTGGGCTTCAGGTGGTTTTAGCTGCATTTAACAGTTGCCTGTTGGTCAGTAACTATTGCCCAACTTGTAGCTTGAGCTCTGTGAACATGCATGAGCCCAGGCTTTGCTGCGTAGCAAACAACAGCCCTTTATGTTCTGTTGGAGGAGGCTACTGGGCAACTTCCAAACTTCAGCTGGGAGCCAGCAAGAAGGCAGTGTTAGTAAAACACATGGAAATGGATCCAAGCATGCGCAAGACTGAGGGGGAAGAAATCACTGCCGTGAATGGCAGACTCTTCTTGGCAATGACTGCAGGGTGCTGATGACTTGTCATAACCTTGCTCTGGTTGAGGAACCTGACCTTTCTCCAGCGTGGGGTTACCAGCGTCAAATTGTGCCTGACCATTTTGATTGCCTTGTGTGATGAGACAACAGATGAGAGCAATGGGTATTGCGTACCTTGGCTTTAGCAAGGTGTTTAACCCTAAGAGGGTTAAGACAAGAGCTGAGATCTTAGGAAATACCAGGAGTAAGAGAACTTCATCTTTGCCTGTGGTAAACATCCTCTGATTTCGTGAACAACTTGGTTTTCTTCTGAGAACACCTTCTCAGAGCAACCTGTAGTGAGTGAAGGGGGTCTCGCTGGGCAGGACCCAGCTGCAGTAGCAGCATAAGCACTGAACAAGGTTGGGTGCTGCTGGGTGCCCAAGGATGTCTGGGACCCAGGTTGAAAGGGGAGAATATATCTCCTCATGTCATAGGGTGCTGTGAGAATTCATAACCTCCCTGATATTTCCAAGACTTACTTCTCTGGGTGATGAACACAACAGATAAATGCAAAAGGAAGTAAAGATTCCCTTTTCAGAGCAGGGTTTGATGTGTAGTAAGCAAGCCCCGAGGCTGTACAGTGAATGATGAAGATACAAACTGCTCTGAACAGTGCAGGAACGCAGCAAAAAACAGTGTAATGTGTAGCTGTCCAGAAAAGATTGGTTAATCTGTCTGGAAATAAAGATGTGGAGCAGAGACAGCACCATGTCGGTGTGAAATCAGTGAGGGCTGCAGGTGCTGAGCTCCACGGAGGAGCCAGAGCAGCTGAGTGCAGGGCGTGCGGGGCAGAATGGACAGAGACCGCTCGGGGAGAACTGGCTGCAAAGTCCTGGCCCAGGAGCTGGGAATAAGCAGGGTTTGTGAGACAGAGCCCCAGGAGACACTGCAGCTGCTGGGCGCTTTGTTGGCAGGAGGGTACTCAGAAGTGCTGCAGGCTGAGAGAGCAGGCAGCAGCAGTTCCTCCAATCCCAGCTGCGATCACGGAGTTTCAACACTTGGAATTTTGCAAAGGAATCTGTTGTGCCTGGGATGCAGCAGTGGTGGTTTGGGTGTGATCCTGCCTTGAAAGAAGTCTGGGATGGATGGTCATCCCTTATATGTTGTATCCAAACCTGGAAAAACGGGAGAACAAACGCTAATAGCGACGTATGGGCCCAGCCTGGCCGCTGCGATGGAGGTTGTACCCACCCGGGGCTCCGTGGGACCACGTGAGACTCTGCTGTGCTGGAGAGCACTGACTCTCCTTGGAAAATGCAAATCACCCTCGTTGTTTCTACGTCTTGTCAAGTTGTATAAAGACGCTTCAAGTTTATGCCAGGCCAACGTGTGAGTTGTTCTCTGTGTCTGCTCTGCCGTCCCCACTGCTGTTCTCTTTCTGCTCCAGGGATGAACACAGCACACTGTTAGACCACAAACAGATCGAGTGAGTTTCTTTATTAGTTTGATAAGACCCGTTAGTATGCCTGTGCTGATTGACATTAATTGGTTGTTAATCTTTCCTAGTTCTCCTGTATCATCCCTCCCGTGACTCCTGGACACAGGCTCAGATAACAGGACTGTCCGCCTGCGCCACTCCACCGGTACCCTGAGCGATGCCAGAGGTTTGTTCCAGCAACAGATGCCGACCATCCAGGCACAGGTTATTGTTTATATCAGCTAAATTACCCAGTGACCCCGGCCTGCTTCCTGCTGCACTGCCCAGCAGTCCTGCCTATTTACCATTTAGCTCTGAAATTGCAGTAACGAGATTACTTGATATAAAGCAAAGCTCCACCAGCTTTTGCGCTCTCACTCTCCTCCTCCTGTTCTGCACAGAGGGCTCTCTCCCAGGAGGAGTCAGCAGTGGATTTGCTGCTAGAGGTTGCGCTCGCTCTGGCTTTGCCTATATCCTTCAAAGAGAATCACTGCGAGGAAGGAAGAGCTGTTAGTTTAATCAGACTGTTTATCCCTTCAAAGTGAGCAGTTCGCTTGGAATAAGTAGGGGAGCTCAGTGGGCTCAGTTAACGGCAGCTTATCCCACCAATTTGTGCTTCTGGAGATGGCTTCTCCCTTCTCCTGAGGGTGCAGGGAAGTGGTGTTTGGGAGGTAATGCTTGGTCCCGACATACAGAGCAGGGGTATAGCTGTTGTTGGTGCAAAAAATGCAGTTACAGAAGAGCTGTGAGAGCATTTGGGAGAAAGGTATTAATAGACTGCACCAGGCAATGAGCATCTGTGGGGCTGACGGCAACGGGGTTCTATAGATGGGGGCCATGGGACAAGGGGTGTGGGGCCAGGTCTGAAAGCGGGTGGCCGTGGAGAAGGGCTGGTGGCTCCATCATGCAGAAGGACAGATTACACTCGAATTTACCCTCCCAGCAAGAGATTGTCTGTTACCGCTTGGGAACATGGTGCAAATGGCACTTTTGAGGGAGCAAGGAGAGCTTTTAAAAAAACCTCCGCTGTGTTTAATTCCCAGGTTGAGAAACAAACCCTCAAAGCAGGTGTGATGGCAAAATGGGGGGGTTTGCCCCAATTTGGGGCAAAGTGAAGGCCTAACTCGTTGCAAATATGATGCCTTCCCAGGTAGATGTGATTTTCTGTACAAACATTGGAGGGTGGGGCTGCATTCTGCACAAAAGGCGGTGGGAGGATGGGGCTGATGCTGCGCGGGCACTGTGGAGCGAGCGGGGCTGTGCGAGGGAGCGTGGGTGAGCTCCGTGTCCAGCAGCACCACTTCATCCTGCACCAGCAGAGCCCTGGTCAACCCCTCCTCGATTCCTGCCCACGTGAATCTGAGCAAAAATAAAATCGAACCTTTCTGGTGGACGGTGATTTGGCTGCAGCTGGATTTACCCAGGGTTCCAGAACACGAAAAGGGACTGGGATGCCACCCTTACACTGCCCTGGGTGCTGCCGAGGAGTACAGAAACGGCAGATCTCGTTAGACCAGAGGTGTGTAATAGAGCCTGTGCTTTATTTTCCTGCTCTTTGAGCCATAGCCACAGGGAGTGGGGCACAGCTTTCTCTGTACACGTCCTAATGAATGGATAAAACAGGATTTTAACTCTTACCTGGCTCCAGTTACTTGAGGTCCGTGAGGGAGGTTATTCTATTGCATTAGAGCAGAGGGACAGAGTGGCTGGGGACACATCCAGACAAGAGCTGCCACGTGGTAGAGGAGAAAAATGTGGAAATGTGATAATTGAGAATAAGGTTGGGGAAGGCAGCACCTGCCTTGAGGGAGCCACTTGGTCAGTGTGTCTTCCTTGCCCTGTGCTGATGGAGTCAAGGTGCTGCAGTTGAATAGCTGATGCTGGCATTTGCACAGGATCTTATACATTAACCGCACTGTTCTGTTGCAGATGTGAAAAAAGTACCCTTCTGAAACTACACTAATCACAGCATGCAGTATGCAGAGTCTGACCTGGCCAGGTAAGGATATGCTACAGCTCTCTCACTCTTGCTCATGGCTATTTCGTATCTCCACAGTAGCAGCACCAGTGAACCCCATTTATATTATGCTGGGACTTTATTAGGTGCTGCACAAGAAACAAAAATGCTCCTTTTCCCAAAAGCAGCTCAGAGGCCGAGTGTGGGATTTGGGCTCTGGGCACCTGTAGTCTGTAACATCTTCTCTGTATCTCTTTGGATTTTGTGCAATTTGCACTATACAGATCATTAACACAAATGTGTTGATCAAATCTCTGTGACTAACTAGAAATTGAGATTTTATTCCTCCCTTCCCTCCCGTAAGAGGCAATAGACCCCATGCCTAAAGCTTATTAGGGATCCAGATCGTGCCTGTATAACCCTTGGTGAGTTCCTGAAGAGTGTGTGTGTTGATGATGAACTTCTGATTTATAAACCTCCTATTTACAAATTAATTCTCGAGCACAGACACTTAGGCTGACCTGAGAAGCCAGCACTGACAAATATCTTTCAAGCCCGTTATATTCTTCCTAAATCTGCTGCTCTCTCTGGCCTCTGCATTGGCAAAGATCTCCACGTAGAAAACATATCAATGGTAAAATTAAAAGAGATAACAGTTTCGTTGTTTATTATCTGAGATTGTTTGCAGTTACTACCATCCTTTTAACTTGAGGCCTGAGCTAGAAGCCAAGCCAGAGGGCAGGTATTTACCCCTGATCCTGGTGCCACCACCTTCCTTGCTGAATGTCTTGTTGTGTGGTTGTGGAGAAGTTATGGCAGAAACAGGGCACGTCCCCCGGCAGGGACAGCTTGTGAGCACCGGGTGCAGCTCCTGGGCCAGACTCTGGAGGGGGAGAGCTTTGCTGGTGGCTGTTGGATTTGTCATTCTTCTGCCGTCAACCAACATCTTTTGAAGACCATAGCAGGAACCCGGGCAGGGGACGGTGTGCAATCTAGCGCCTGCTCTTGCCAGTGGTGATGCCCTTGTGTTTTCTTTGCTGTGCCTGGGCTAGCTGAGAAGTCAGGACAGGGTCTTATCTGGGTAAGCAACAGGCCCTTCGTTGATGTCTCCATGTGAATTACCCACTGCCTGCAGTCTCAGGATCCTGGAGATTTATCTGGCTGTATTCCCTGGCACCTTGACTTTCAGGAGAATAAATTTCCTCTGGTGCCTGCAACTGCATTAATTACTGAGTGTGCCTGGAGGAGCTTGAGTGAGCTGACCACTTTTTCCCTGAGGCCATCTGGGAACCAGAAAAAAGTCTCTGTGACCTGAAAATCTGGATTTCCTAGGAGCATGCCTAATCACAGCAAGAGGAAGCCGCGATAAATGTATGCAATGTCCCAGAGCTTTGAATATCTATCCAGGGAATGGGCTACCCCCCAGCCTCTTTCTGCCTACAGGAGATATGGACACCCGTCTGGCACTGCATCACGCCACGGCAGCTTACCTGCAGGTAACTGCGCGGCTTGTTCAATCCCTGCTCAATACCTGCCTGGCCCAGACATGGGTGCTGTTGGGCTGACAACATGCAAACGCTCCAGCGTCAACCCAAGCCCTGCGTGCTGATGTGAACATCTGGAGCAACCCCTGGCTGGCTTTGCTAGTTGACACTGCAGGGCTATCCCAACTGTTTTCTCCTGTAAAGCTCAGAGCCTGCAAGACAAGAGGTACCTGGTTGTGCTGCTGGAAGCAACATCATGTTCTCGCAGGCCCCTGCAACTCACTGCTTGGAAAGCTGACACTGGAAGATGCTTCAAAGCTGCCCCAGTAGCTCCCAGTAACCTGGAGCGGGATGTTACTTTGAGCAACACAGTCAGTGGGAGGTGTCCCTGCCCAGGGCAGGGGGGTGGGACAGGGTGGTCTTTAAGGTCCATATTCTGGTTGCAGAGCAAACACTGGCTTCATTTGAATCTCTCTTCAGACCTTGTCAACTAGAGCTCCAGGGTTTGGTTTGGCTACCTTAATACCAATCTCTAAGTACTAACTTAGATTCCCCAGGCGGCTCCACCTGGAGACATGAGTCTCCCATAGACCCTGTGTTTGATCTCCCAGCACTGTGTGGGTGTCTGGGATGTCCAAAGCAGCACTATGAGTCAAATCTGTGCAGCTGAATCCCAGTTCCATTGATTGTGGTAGGAAGCTGTACATCCTGCTGCCTTGTAGGCATCCAAATTTCAGCTGAACCCCTCAACTGGCTCTCCCTGGCCAAATGTCATCTCTGTTTCTAAGTGGAGTCTGAGGTGGCAGCTGAGATGGTGGTGCTGGCACTGGGTACATCCGTGATTAGATAAGATGAATCTTGCAGGTGGATTTAGGGTTGTGTCCCTTATACTAGTTAGCGTTGTCGGAGAGCTGTGTTTTGCAGGATGCTTGGGAGACCTCCTGGTGGTGGCATGTTTTCAGTGCAGATTGAGACCTGCGGGTTGTGATGCTTTCAGTCCGTTTTATAGGGGTGATGTTGATTTTATCATTGGAGTTTCACCATCATAATGTCATATGGGACGAAATGAAATCCTCTTCACATTTAATTATCATTAAATTATTAATTTACCTTTATCACCCAGATTTATCATTCCACCAAGATAACAGGTTATGCTGATAAAGTCTGTTTTCTGTGAACTCCTGTAGAACAGTCAGCTATTCCCTCTCCGACTGACAGGCCTGTAATTACCCAAATCTTCTCATTTACCTTTCTAAATATTGGCGCAGAATTACCTTTCTTCCCATCTGCTGGACCTCCTGGCTCTGTTCTCACTTCCTCAGTTCCACCCATAGATCTGCCTTGGCTGAGTCTCATACTAGCAGACCCAGGCAGTCTACACAAGTTTTTGCCTTCGATGAGGACAGGAACCCTCAGTTATCTCCAAGATTTCTTCCTGCAAGGGAGTCCCATTTCTGCCCATCCTGAAAGGTGGGAAGCCACCCCTGGGTTTGTTCTTCCTGTTCTATGAAGCAAGGTGTGACCTCCTTACTGAGAGCAATATTTGCAGGGAAATGTGGGTCACTAGATCAGTATAAAGGGAACTTGCAATAATTTTGTGGCATCTTTTGTGGGGGAGAAAATGCGTCTTTGGTCTCACAATGATCTTGTGGAGGCTGAGAAGTTTTCCAGCATTCCACACAGGTAGAATGTGGTGTCCATCCGTGCTGATGCTGTGATGCTCCCTGGCTGGTGCTCACACATCAGCCTTCTGGCAAGCCTAGCTCAGTTTTTCTTGTGCATCATACGTGGCCACTCCTCATGTTTTGGTCTGTTTAGTTCCTTGACTGTTTTCTCAGTTATAGTCTTCTGGGGAAGCAAGAAGCGTGGAGTTGGGAACTTGGAAATCCAGCTGACAGTCCCAGGCTCTCTTTTTTTCTCCCTGCAAGTTTAGTAAACCCTCTGCTAGGATTTATAAGCAAACCCAGGTCTGCGCCCAAGTCCCAGCCCACATGTGTTTTTGGCTGCTGGCTCTTCTCACCTCATTTATCGTGTGAGTGATCCTCTCACCTGCCTCTTTCCCAAGGAGCTCCACAGAGATCTGCTGCTGAACAGAGACCCTCTCTGTGCCTGGCACTGCTGGGCGTGCAACCAAGGAATTAGAGCAACACAAATGGCAAGTTTAACCAACTAATTACCCTACAGTATACAGTAAATAAAATGATTGGCTTTAGACCCCTCTCAAAATCTCTGCTGTCTTCCCGACAGAAGGGTCACAGCATTTAAACGCTGTGCGCACAAGCATTAGGCAGCACCGGGGAATTGGAAACCACAAATACTTTCTTCTCGGGCAAACATGATAAATGTGTATTTACATAAAAATGGAATCAGGAAAAGCTAACAAGTGTTAAATACCAACTCTGGAGGCTCTGATATGAAGGGAAGCACAGAGTATCAGGAACAGATGGATTTGAAAGCTTGCAGAAAGACTCATCAGAGTGGTTCCAGCTGCCTGAACTCATATATAAAGCAAAAAGGAAGAGGTGGCCAGAAAACATCACCAGCCTTAACACATGGGCCAGGATTTTACCTGACGTGCTTCTGCAGCGTCTAGAAGGTATTAGCAGCTTATTTGACGAATGGGGTCTGGGTGATAGTGGATATTTGGATTTACAAAAAGTATGGGAAAAGCCCTTCTATGACAGCTCTGAAGGAAATTTAGCGGTCACAGATTAAGGGGAGAGTACTTGCAAGGACTAATAGCACGTTAAAGGATGGGGACCAAAAACTAGAATGAGTATTTGGTTTTCATGGGGAAGGGAGATTAAGTGTCGAGTGGTGTGAAGATCTGTGCTGGAGCTGGCAGTGCTCAATATATTCACAAGAAAAGAAGATAATTGTGAATGTCAGTATTTTTCACTGGTACAGTGTTGTTTAGGATAGTCAAATCTAAAGTGGTCTGTGCAGCTCCCGTGTCCTTGGGCTGCATCCTGAGCTCTGAAAGAGATCCTGCACGTTTTATGGCTGTTTGTTGTTCTTGGCCTCACTTGATGCCCTGGCATCCAGCGCCCCAAATTTCGCATCACAGGACAAAAAGTCACTGCAAGGAGATCTGTAAGGAGACAAGGAACTGTAGGAAACTGAGTCCTCACCACATGTATTGGGCTCTACCAGGGCTCCTCACATTTGCCCTGGAGAAAATTTGCCAGGACCAATATTCAGCAATGGCTGCAGAATTGGCTTGGGATGTCTTTAAATACACTGATATGCACCAGATGCTCTTTTTTTTTCCTTTATTTTCTTTAATATCTTTAAGGCTATTTAAGTTTGTGCTGAGGGCAGGATTCAGGACCTGGGGCCACTGGTCTGTGAACAGACCCAGAGCTGGCCCTGTAGCCTTGGACAGGCCCTCTGCACTGCCACCATAACCATAAATACTCACAATTCTCTCTGGGGCACAGAGTCACTTTTTTTCTATTGCATTTCATATTTAATACACCTTAAAGGCTAGCAAGTATGTCAGCACCTTAATACTGCAATGCACTGTAGGACCAAATGTGATGCACAGATACCACGAATGACGATTGGACTGCATCCCAGTCCCCCCATCCTGCACCTCTACCCTCTGTTTTAGGGAATTCATTCCCAGGATCTTAAAGATGAAGATCTTATGCTCTTCTTTGTGATATCGAAAGAGGCACAAGAAGGTCTTTGAAATGGTTTGCAAGCTTAATGCTTAAGAGAAATGCTTAATTTGGACTCCCTAACATGTTCTTGATCAGATAAATGATGAAGGGCTGCGCCTAGAGGGGACACAAGTATGTGACCAAAAGTTTGGGAAAGCTTTAAAAATAAAAAAAAATCCTCAAAACAGCAAAATAGACAAATTTGAGGAGGAAAAAAAAAGTCAAGAAACCACACAAGAGGGTCCCATTCAGTGACATATGAATTTGCCAAAGCTGCAATAAATAGACAGTCAGAGCTGAAGTGTGAAGTGTGGAGGTGTACTCCCGCTTGTAATTATAGAGAAACAAACACACTTTGTCATCCTTGTGGGAGAAAGCATCTTTATGAAATGCCTAGCATCCACCTTGTTGCTGAGATTAATAAGCTGGATATTTACATGTTAATGCAACACATCTTTGCTCAGACCATCATAATGCCATTAAAAATAAGTAAATGCATTCAAAGGATTGTTCAAAGAAAAATTACCTAGTAGTGGATAAAAAGAAGCCCTGAAAAAAGACACCCAGGGAAAATGGAGAAGGCAAGAGATGATGGGCACAAACTGCATTAAGGGAAGGTTGAACTAGAAATAAGAAAAAAAAAATTCCTGTGCAGGAGAGTGGTCAAGGACCCAGGAGAAGATCATTCCTCCCAGATATTTGCTCAACCCCATCTTATAAGGAAGTTTGTCCATTCTAGCACAGGATGGTTGTATTGGTACGTATCCAACCTTTGTCCATAGAGCTGCTATCAAGCAATTTGTTCCCAAATATGTTTCTGAAATGGGCTTTTCTTACATAGGCTCTGGGCAAGTGTCCTCCCTAAATTGCAGCCTCTTTTTTGCAGACTATTCCTCCCAATTTATCAGGGTATTTTGAATTCTAATCCTGGCTTCTAAGTTGATCCCGCTGCAGATTTAATAAGAAAAGACTTTATGCCATCATGAAAGTCAGGTATGAAACACTGAATAACGCTAGGCTTCAGACAGATTTCCTCTTGATATATTTTCCCATTTTGAGCTAAGACCCAAGTAGGTATTTTTTTTTCAGTAGTACATGATTTTGCACTTGTTTTAGAGAAGCTTAACTTAGCTGACTTTCTCTACCTCATCTGTAGGAATGTCATCTATGAGTGTCATACAAGATGGTGTCAAAAACTGTGTTGAAATCCCTGTACATAGCATCTTCTCTGGGACATCGGGAGGGTTCTTGGAGAAAACTGCTGAATGCTCTGGGCCTGCAAGTCCAGATCCCCTCCATAATGAAAGTCATCAAGCCCAGCTAAAGCAAGAATTAGCTTCCTAATCTGTTATCTCCTTCCCTTGTGTCACTGAAGATTTCTCACTTCTGCCACTGGAGCAAGTGGGGGTAGCTCCCTTTTGAATAAAGGCTGTACAAAAAATAGCCTCGTGCCTCTCGACAGCCTTTCTGCCCAGTGAAGTGCTGGAGCACCCCTCGCCATCACCCTCTGCTACGGGCAGCGCCTTCGGGAGCGGTCGCGAGTGTCTCGAGTTCCCCAAGGTTGGGGCTTGTTTGGGGCCCAGACCCTCCAACTTCATGCTTAATTTCCTCTGCTGTTCTCACCTGTCAATCCCAATAACTGGAAATATTTCTCCTTTCTTTTCACTTCTGTCCTATGCTTGATGTCAATGCAAAGTTTCTGGTTTTGAGAAGTTGGTCTGTTACTAAATTCCTCCCGCTGCTTTCCTCATCAGAAGAGTTTTCAGTTGTTTCTCTAAGTCACCATGAGTTCTCTTTCACATCTGCATAGATTTCCCTTCCATGGGCTCTTTCTCACCAATTTTACCAGTTTATGAAGCAGCTGGATTTTTTCTTGTTTTTCTTCCCTTTTTGGCCAGAATGAAATCTAGAAAACCTCCAGCTGTAAGGGTTTTGTTTGTCTGTTTTACCTTTTGGATAAGAGCTGTTCTGCCAATGCAGTCATAAAACTTGCCAAGCAATCAGTGATTTACAGGATCCCTGTCAGGCAATTCTGAGTAGCTAAAATTCCTTGCTGCCACCAAATACTGTTTTTTCGGATGATATCATGAACAACTCGTTAAAATGACTGGTCTGTTTTCTCTTCCTAGCTGAATTTCTGTATGGGTCTGCTCTAATGGAACCCATTTTTCCTTCTTTAATTCCTATTCAAAGACTATTTTCTCCTGCACTCATACTTGGTGAGTGTACCTGTGCTTCTGAGATCCACCTTGTTTGCCCTTCCTGAACAAGCTATACAGTTGGATATTAATATTCTAGACATAAGTTATCCCAACAAGCCTGTTATGCCAATTAAATCAGAATTTTGCTTTGTATGAAGAATTTGAGCTCCTCCTGTTTGTTCTGTTTCTGATGTTTGTATACACTGATTTCTAAGACATTAGCTGTGTTGTCCACTATTGTCCTTGTCCTCTTATGAACTATAAATGGTTCAAAAGCCATCCTGAAATCAGTATGGTTTCTTGCTTGTCAAAAGGTTGTTTCAGAACATGACTTCTCTGGTGGTTAGAATCCTATTAATTTTCAGCCTATGTTCATGGCAAATTTATATTTATTCTTGTGCCAATTTGTGCTTTGGATTAAATAGGTCTTCTCCTTCCATGGTGTTTACTTCCCTGTCGTATTTATGGCAAGCATTTCTGCCTCTCCTTGGCCTTCACTTTGTTGCACTGAACAAATTGAGTTCTGTCATTTCTGATGGACTCCCATTTTTGGGCAGAAATCCTTAGGATCAGTGCCTAAGCATGTGCCTGTTCCTTTCCTCTGCTAAATTGCATTGGGGTGGTGTTACTCCAGACCTTGAGATCAGGCAGCCCTTCTTGTGCAGTAACCTTATTCCCCTTTGTATTGACGATGCTTCCACGTTAGGCCAGCTACAGATTTCATGCTAATTCCTGCTGGAATCGTCCAATGAAATATTAATTCCCAGATGGCTGTTGTCAGCTGATCCGTTCATCGCCTGATGGTAGCCAGCAGTATCAGGCTCTGGGCATCTCAAGGTAGCGGGTACTTGCTTTGCCATCAGCAGCGGAGCGAGGGCTCCAGGAGATGGGATTGTGGTCAGTGTCTCTCTCCATTTGCTGTGAAAAGGGGAACTGCTGGAGACCACCCTGGGCTGGGGATGGGATGTGGGTACTGGGCTTATTTGCAGTCCCCTGGAGCAGGAGCTCAGCTCTGTCTGACAGACCTAGCAGGAGCTAGGTCTGTCCCCAGGACAGTGACTTGAGGTGGCAGAAATCAAGAGATAATTCCAGAAAAGGATCCTTTTTAATAAGGCAATTTTAGCTTAAACTGTAAAACTTGGCAGATGCTGAAGACAAGAAGTCTGGTTTGTCCAAACACAAGTGTTTATGCTGTTGTCCCAGGGCTGCTCTAACAACCAGGAGGAGTGCTGGAAATTAACAGGCTGAAACTGTATCAGAAACTAGACAAAGTGGGTTAGCGTGGCGATGAATGGGAGGCTGCTCTCCTGTCCCGGCAAGAGCACACCTTGGACGGTGCAGGATGGTCCTGTTGCTGCAATGGGCCCGATGGACACGCCGGGCTTGGGCTGCGCTGCAGCGTCCCTTCCTCTCCTCCCCTCTGACGGGACTTGCCCCACAGGCTGTGCCACGGCCACGGGCTCTGCTCGGGATGCAGAACACACAGTTGTGGGGTGTCTCGAGTGGCCCTGGGTGCAGCCACTCAGATCTGACCCGTGACTGCTCAACTTTGGGTGAAGCTGCCTGTGTGTAGGTGCGCGTCTCCGTTGGTGGTAAATGTGATGTCTTGACTTCCTTTACAGTCACTGGAGGCAGAAAAGAGTTTCATCTTGCTCTGGGCACTTCTTATTTGACAGGTGAATTGCTCTGGTTCAAATAAATGTGAAGGCAGAACTGGCCAGAACTTTGTGGCGATCTGTCTTGGTCTGCTCTTGCAGCCAGCTTTCTAAAGGAACCAAGAGGTTTTTAAACTCAAACAAGCCAGGTTTTATTGTAATATGAGCTAAAATACTTAACAGAGATATCTCAAAGAGACAGATCAGATTGAATAGGACGAAAAAGGGTTTATTTAACTCTCCCCTGTCTACTTGCAGAAAAGAGTATTGCCTACAGGCTTGTCTTTAGTTGTCTGACTCTGAGGTGCAGAAAACTCTGCACCATCTCATTTGAATCCAGGGACGTTTCTCCTTCTTCCAATAGTGTCTGCTCCCTGTGTGCTCCTGTGGTGCAGATGTCCCAGCACCTCCTGCCACATCTGCAGAGGCCAACCACCTCTGAATTCCTGGTGCCAGTGTGGACAGAACCTCTATGAAGGTTTGTCTGTGAGGATGATGGGGAAGGATGCTCTTAAAGGACCCCCTCAAGAAGCCCAGCCCTGCCTCAGGTACCTCTTCTCTGTGGCTGTCCTCAGAGCTGGTGGTGGCTCTTTGCTAAGGACTCTTGGATGTCCCACCTCCAGGCCATGCCCAGCTCCTCCAGGTAGTGAGCTCCAGCCCTTTATTTCCTCTGTGGGCTTTTCTCTTTCCCCATAGGCAATGGTGCATCTCCCCAGAGTCTGTGTTGTTTTTATCCAGAGTGACTCAGAAATCCATGGCAGAGCAGCCTGTGGTGTCCTTGAGGTTGGGTCCTGCTGTCTAGAGAACCCAGCAGCACCCCTCTTTGCAGCACCACAGCCTGGCTGCCTTGTGATGCCTCTGCCAGATGATGGAAGGAGGATGACTGGAGGCAGGGAAGACCTAGAGGCCGTGCAGGAGATCCAGGGGCTGCAGTAACTCGGGGTGACTGAGGTGTTGCTCTGAATGCATTTGCGGTGCCAAACTGTCTGTGCAAAGAAGGTCCTGTGGTGCTGGGGGGAAGAAGCCCCGCAGCATTTGGCGGACGATGATCCAGCAGCAAAGAGGCCTCATGGTCTGATGTGTGGAGAGTTATGTAAGCTCTGAATAATAACAGAGCTGTTAAATACAACTTCTCAGGGTTGAACGCAAAAAAATAACAAAGCAATCATCCTGGCAGGCAGAACAGGAGCTGGAGGGAAGCAAAGCGCTGTGAAGGAAGGATCTTCTTGGTGGCTTGAGCTCTTCCCCAGCAGCAGTCAGAGGCAAAGCTGTGTTGAGGGTCTGAGCTGCAACCTTCCCCAAGGGTCAGAGCTTGTGCCAAGCCTCTGGTCTGTCTCCGTTCTGCTGTACTTCAGGGACTTGCAAACTGTTACCACCAACCTGCTGTTGGAAAGGGGAGTCCTGTTCTGCTTTCAGGTTGTGCAGCGGAGTGGGAGGCAAAGGAGGGTCTGCAAAGCACCAAGGCCATTGTGAGGATGGAGAAGCCAAGGGGACCGGTCTCCCTGTGGTGTACTCTTCTAGGACACAGCTAGAGGTTTTTTTTCAAATGCATCATATAGAAAAGCATCACTCCTCCCCAAGAAGAACCTGCTAAAGACCTCTGAGGGTGTGTGACTCTTGCCCAACAAAGCAGTAAACACAAGCATCCTGCTTCCAACCGGCTGAGCCACCGGTCCCTGGGAGCACTCTCCCTTCCATCCCGGGGGAAAACTCTGCTGCCTCCCTGCAGAGATGGAGGCCAAGTGCCCGCTCTGGTGAGTTAAACAGCATGAGGGGATTGTCACTGGATGGTCATCATCTCTAGATGGGTTTGGTTCAGGCCAAATCATGTTCTCCCAAACTGTTCCTGGATGAGCACGGGGAGGTTTTTCTGGGCAGGGACCATGCTCGAGAGCAATTTGTGCGTTGAGCTCACTTGTGGAGGTTGAAGAGAGTTTGATAGCCTGGATATGGGCTGGGTGATGCCAGCTGACGTTAGTGCTGGAGAACAGTCCTGGATGTTTTTAATTTACTAGTACAAAGAGATGTCCTGGCTGGACAAGTGGTAGAGCTGGGCTGGTGAAGGGCTTGGTGCCGGGTGTGGAACGGTGCCTGCTGCACGGAGCGAGGTGTGTTCACAGCCGGAGGACTCACGGGAGAAGCACGTGGACATCGCAAGCTCCTTAGACACAGGCTTCTCCATATGGAAGTGGGCAGCTGACACAGTCACAGCGATGGTTTGAGCACAGAGATGCACAAAGGGGTAGGCTCTTGTCGTGCATGTCGCTTCAAGCATTTGTGTCCCCTAGGACACAAGCCCAATGTCTTTGGCTGTGCCCGAAGGGAGCACACAGACTCGTGCTTGGCACAGCTCAGGGACTGAACACGCCATGGAGATGCTGTCTGGAGAGCGCTGCCATCTCCAAGGTGAGCAGAGACGAGCAGGGGACCTGTTTGGTCCAGAGACAGCCCAGGAGCTCAGCATTGCT
Organism: Arenaria interpres; assembly: GCA_013399435.1. Classification (NCBI taxonomy): domain Eukaryota; kingdom Metazoa; phylum Chordata; class Aves; order Charadriiformes; family Scolopacidae; genus Arenaria; species Arenaria interpres. The sequence continues at coordinate 43,757 of VXAK01024026.1, read as the reverse complement.
GGCTTGAGGGCAGCAGTTCTGGTGCTTGGCTGTTTCTCTGTGATGGGCTGAAGCCATGTGTGCTCCTCCCCGATTCCGGGAAGAGGATGGTGCCTTTGCAGCTGTTTGTTCTTGGGAACTGACAGTCCCAGGAAAGCTGCCAAATCTCTGGCTGATGGATGAGCCCCTCTCGGAGCCTGAAAACCTTTCAGACAAACAGAGTGGAGCTCTTTAGGGAGCTGCATGTGGGGATAATTCAGAGTGAAGGGGCAGAATTGAAAACAGGATCACTGTAAAGGGTGGTGGCAAAAATGCCTCTTCATGTGCATGGGAGTCCCCAGAGCTGTGGTGGGAATAGAGTCTGGGAAACTGGGTACAGGGAGAATATGAAAGGAGTTAAGACACAGTGAAGATGTGAGGCCCTGACATGATGGGGAAGCAACGTGCCCTAAGAACAGGTGTTAAAATGGGCTAATTCAGAATGAAGAGAATGAAATTATTCCTGTCACGGCTGGAGATCTGGGGAACTCCTGGCCACAGTGTGCCACTAAACGACTTGGGAGTTGAACATCATCTTCTCTGGCACTGTTTGTGGGTCAGTACTTTCAGCAAACCTGGAGGTACCTTCAGCTGCTTTCTCAGTTGAAAAGCACCTTAAAGGGAAGCCAAATAACCCCGGATGCATCAGGGAATCATGCCTGCTCACCTCAGCAGCGTTACTTGCATCCTGAGTTTTCTTGAGGACCATATTGCACTAATGAAATAGCCATAGCAAGATGCAAATGTGTCTCCCCCCTGTCATTTATGCCCTGATGGCCTCAGAGCTGGTGCCCATGTTGGAAGGACAAGTGGAGGAAGGACTGTGCAGCTGATTTGGCTGGGGAGCACAAAAGGGACACTGCTAATGGCACCAGGAGGTCTTTGGGTTGGGACCATATGGCCCATGTGGGACTGGTGCCGTGTCCCTTCCAGAGAGGAGTCTGAGTCACACAGGAACCCAGTTCTGCTGCCAATCTGGTAGGAAAACATGTACATCGAGAGCCCAGCAGAGCGAGCGCAGCGCCCCAGGCACAGCCAGCTCTTGTGTCCTGCCTGGCCAGGGCATGGGCTATGTCTTGAGTACTTCAGCCCTAGTGTTTCCAGTTCTTGTTTACGTGCTTCCCTATTTAACGAATGGTTCTGCAGCTAATTACTGATGGGACTATTTATAGCAACCTAGTTCTCCCTAATAGGTCTGTTTGCTGCTCCCTGCCTGCACACTCCTTTGATATAAATAGAGAGCCAGGGAGGTTGTGAAGCTGGAAGATACAGTGTGCAATAGGAAATACCAGGGAAAGGGATGGATCCTTCTCGCCCCAGGGTCCTGCTGTCCTCTGCTATGTTACACCATCTTTTGTAGACTCAGCCAAGCCTGTTGTGGAAGGAGTGGCTCTCAGAGCCATGCTGGACCTGACTGTGCCTTGCTATGGGATGGAATCACTGGGGAGACCATCAGCTTAGGGCCCTAGCATGGCCAGAAGAGGAGTTTGGACCATTGCCATCAGTGAAACCAAGAGCTGCAGGGGTGCATGTGAGTCCGTAGCAACAAGACCTGGGTGGGATGTAGAGAAGTCAACGTGGGTGGGAGAAGGGAGGTGAGAGGGTGGCACACCTTGGGACACGTGTGAGCAGCAGTGCTGAGATCTGGGCAGTCTCACCACCCAGGGAGCTCTGTACCAGCAGGAGACCAGAGCGGAGGACAGGGACAAGGGTGAGTATTTCTGCAATCACTTTGCATTTCTCTGGCTGTTAAAGCAGCAGCATTTCCTCATGTTGCTTCTGCTTAGCCAGGGGCTGGCTCCCATCACTTGTGTATCCCTTTTGCTATCAAACTGGAATCCAGAGCCATCCGGGGTGGCTCTGCTCCAGTGTGTTTAAAAAGACATAGGAGCTTTGGTTTCCAAAGTTTTCCTGGTTTTGTAAACAGCCAGAAGGAAATACTTGACTTAGCATGGGGGTTAGTTGAGGACACTGTGGATGGTACCAGTCTGCATGGACTCAAAAGGCAGCTGAACAGATTAATGGATGAAGAATGCATCAAGGGCCGTTAAACCTGAAGATACCATCTCGGGCTTGGGAAATCCCTGAGCCACAGGTCAGTGGCGGATGAGAAAGCATGCCAAGGATGCTTACCCTGTTCTTTCACCCTTCCGTTGCTGTCTGTTGTTGGAAATGGTGATAGGCAGACCAGAGATGGCTGTTTTTAAATTCTTCTAGTCAGTTACTAGTCCCCATGAGCCACTGCTGCTTTAAAACCAGAATTTGGTCTCTGCAGGAGCCCCTGTCATGCTCAGTTCACTCCTAGTCTGCTTCTTCCACTGTTGCTGTGAACCACCTTCTCCCACGTCAGATTAAAAACAGGAATGAGCCCGAGTGTTTGAGAGAAAAGAACATGTTATCTGGGCTTGTCTGGACACACAGGTGTGCATTTCCAAATGGCCTCTGATGAGGGGCACAAATGTCAACAGATTGGGGTGGGTTTCCAGAGAGTTTGTTCCTGTTCCTGCTGCAAGTTGATCCCTTGTGCACAATAATTGCAAACTTATACCTGATTTTGCTGGAGGTGGGCAATGAAAATTATTGACCCCATTTGAAAATGGGAAAGATATTTAAGGAACTGTGATTCAAACGATGTACTTTAAGATATTCTAGCATGTTCCTCTTTGTCATATTTAAAGAGCTGGAATAGCAGATTTGTTTCATCCCTGAAGAAGATGCTTGTTTCTGAAGTTATTTCCACAAATTAGAAGCATATGATGCTCTATCAGTAATGATAATTAAGTGTTCTTGTAACAAATTGCAAACTTAGCTGTTCCATGGAACTACTTGTAAGAGAAGGAACTACAGAGCATGGTAAAAGTTAGTGGCCCTGGCTCATTAGTGGCAGAAGATTGAATAGTGAATGTACTTGAAGCATTTGGTACTGTTTCCTGAAAGACAAATCGTTAGCATAGTCTGATTCAGTTGAGAATAACGCCAGGCCTGGCTGAGGTCTGTCTGCGGGCTGCAAACCCATGTGTGATGAGCTGGAGCTTGTGGAAAACTGTGCAGGGACAAAGCCTGTTGCCGCTCAGGAAAGCGAGCGCAGGATGGTGCTGGCTGGGGGGTGTCCCCGAGCAGGGGTCCGCACACTGGAGGGGGAGTCCTGGGAATCTTCCTCAGCCAAACAGTGCTCTGCTGCCTGCAGAAGCTGCAGGTTAACCAGGTTTTTGCTCAGATCACAGTTTCCCAGCTTGCCCTGAGTGCACAGAGGGTTTTTGCCTCTCCACCTTCCCCTGGCTGGGAGCAATGCCTCCAGGTGCCAAGTGTCAAGAGAATTACTGCTGTTGGTCTTGGGACAGCCAGTGCTGAGAATAAGGCTGTCCAAACAATGATGAAAACAAATCTCATGCCCAAAATGGCAGAGCTTTTGAAACTTGACTCTGGGTTTGATGCTGGGGTCTGTGGTTGTTGAAGATTGGGCGGGACGGAGCCTGGGGGAAAAAGTGTGACTCTTCACGCTGCTGTGACTTCTGGACGCAGGCTCTACAGCGGTCCAGTGTCAGCAAGGCAGCAGCCAGATCATCAAGGAGCTCTGCCGGTGTAACCTGCCTCTCTCTAGTTTCCTGCATGTTTCTTGCTTGTTCCATATTCCCATGCCAAATTTTTAAAAGCTCTGCAAAGGGGTGATGCTTGCAAGGCCATTATCGTTATCACTGGAGTAAATGAGCAGACGGAAGCTCTAAGGGTTGCCAGAGGGGAACTCAGTGGTGCAGGGACTGTGCAGCCTCTGTGGACTGGACAGCAATGCAAGTGACTGAATTGCTTTGGCATGGGCTGCCACAACCCCGAGACCAGTCCTGGAGCTGGGAGCATTTGTTCCATGCACAGCAGTGGATCCCGTTTGCCTCTGCTGCCCTTTTCCCCCACTTTCAACTCCAGACCCTGGGCATCCCCCATGGTCGGGCTGTGGATGGCACTAAACTGGGCAAAATCTTTGCCCCCTCCTTGGATTTGGGCCATCGTACTGTGCTGGGGCTGAACTGCAAGGAAAATGGCTCAGCTGTGAGAAAAAGCTGCAAGAAAGTTTCAGTAGGTAGCTTTCTCCCGTGCACTGGTTGGACCCACATTTAAGCTCAAGCCCTTGCCCTTGGTCCTTGACTGAGCTATGCGGTAGGTTTGCCTGTGTCTAGCCCCGTACCCAGCCGCTCCTGACCCTGACCCGCTTGGTTTGCCCTCCGTGCTTGGGCTGTTAGGGGAGCACGTCCCTCGCCAGTTCGGCTGATGCCCTCACTTGCCTTGTCCTTACCCTTTGCTCCTGGCTCACCTTCTGTTGCCCCTCGAGGGGTGGTTGGCTGGAAGAGACCAGGACAGCAGTGGAGAGGAAAGCAGGGCTGGGGTGAGCATGTCAGGATGAAAGAGGGACAGGCTTCCCCCACATTTCTGGTGCTTCCCTCGGAGCGGAGGGATGCTGCCCCAGGTAGCTGTGAGCTGATGGCATCCCTTCCCCTGGCTCCGGCCCAGTCCCCGCTCCTCTGGCATTGCTAATTCTCCTGCCTGTCTGCAGGCGATCTGCAGTATTTCTGCTGGATGTGTGCAGGGCCAGGGGCTGGGCTTGTGCCAGCAGCCTCGCCCTGCTCAGGCCAGACAGCGTCAAGGCTCTGCACCGTTGTTTAAGTCAGAGTCTGATGAGAATGTGACTCAGTTGGCATCGGAGCCACAGCATCAGGCAAAGCCACACAGGCAAGGGCGGCTGCAGCTCCGCTGGCTCCAAGGTGTGATGCTGGGGTGGGATGGGAACATTCTCCTTCCCTGCCGTTCCCAGGAGCCAGCGGAAAGGACCTCAATTTGTCCTGCATTGATAAAGCATCGCATCCTTTCTGCATGTCCAGGGAAAGGCCAAGGATAATCTCCTGCTTTTGCAGCTCCTCTTGGCCCGACATCTCTCCCAGCCCTTTGCTCTGCAGCACTTCACGGGATCACGGAATCATGGAATTGTCGGAGTTGGAAGGGACCTCTAGAGATCCAACTCCCCTGCTAAAGCAGGAACGCCTAGAGCACATTACTCAGGACTGCATCCAGGTGGGTCTTGAAGATCTCCAGAGAAGGGGACTCCATGACCTCCCTGGGCAGCCTGTTCCAGTGCTCCGTCACCCTCACCGTAAAGAAGTTTTTTCTCATATTTGAATGGAACTTCCCATGTTCCAGCTTGAGCCCGTTGCCCCTTGTCCTATCGCTGGAAACCACTGAAAAGAGTCCGGCTCCAACATCCTTCAACCCACCCTTTAGGAACTTATAAACATAGATGAGGTCTCCCTCCCCTCAGCCTTTGCTTGTCCAGGCTAAAGAGTCCCAGCTCCTTGAGCCTTTCCTCGTAAGGGAGGTGCTCTAATCCCTTAATCATCTTTGTTGCCCTACGCTGGACTCTCTCCAGTAGTTCCCTGTCCCTCTTGAACTGGGGGGCCCAGAACTGGATGCAGTATTCTAGTTGTGGCCTCACCAGTTGTGGTGTGGTAGCAGGAAGGAGGGACCAAACGCTACCTCTTCATCTCCTGATCTAGATGAATAGATATCCAAGGCTTCTACTAGGGGCTGGTACATTGCGGTTAGCCTGGTCTGTGCCACCCACGCTCAGGACTTTCAGCACAGCTCTGAGTGGTGTTTCTTATCAGTGAAATCTCTTTTGGGCTAAGGAAGGGCATGTCCCTGGGATGAGCTTTCTCAGCTGCTCAATGTCTTGGGTACTGCCTGCTCTTCCACAGCTGTCCAGGGAACAGCTCAGGGCAGGGTCTTGTCTTGGCTCCAGACTCCTGCATGTGCTGTTCTAGTTATACACAGATTCGCTGGAGTCAGCTCTGTGATGACAGAACTTACTCTGGATTCAAGTCCCAGCTGGGTTTCAGGACAAGCCTGGGGTTCATAACTGACCTTGTGCCCTACCTGCTGTGCAAAGAAAACTAAGGCCGCAAACCTATGGAACAGCCAGGGCTTACCCCATGGTCTGGGCAACCTCCGCGGGGTTTGCAGCCCCTTGGGGCTTCGCTTGCACTAGGCAGTGCTGATGGAGAGGGGCTGGTGCTTCTGGAGGTGTCATCGCCTATGTCCAGAGCATCTGGGGACAGGATAGGAGAGGGAGAGACGGCAGTGGTGAAGCAGCAGGGCACAAGATGAAGCTGCGATGGCATCCAGGTGTGTTGACCCCGTGCTGCCCAACACCCAGTGCTGCTCTGCTGGAGTCTTGCTCCCCGTTTCTGTCCACCTTGGGTGGGAAATGAAATGGGTTTGCATGATGAACATTATCACATTATCAAATCATCCCAGCCTAAAATTAGTCCTTAATGCAGGAAGGGGAAGGGCTTTGCAATGTGGAGTTGAATCAATAACAGCTTTTCTCGATCTCGCCATACCTTGCTGTGGTTGTCCTCAACAGCAGGAGTGACACACTGCCCACGCTCCCCTTTGTTTAAGCAATGTCAGTATTTGGCTGATGATGTTGAAGCTGAGATCAATACTTACCAGGTTTTATGGTCTTTCATATGCCAGGGAAAAGAATGCCATTCCTTCTGTCCAGAAACAGACAGAAAGACTTGATGGTGGAGGAGAGAGAAATATAGTGCTGGGATAAAACTGATGATAATCGGTGAGATGCTGTAAGGGAACAAGGGGCGCAGGCTCTTCAGTACCCCTCTTGCTTTCTGGGCTCTGTTGTCCCAGCAGTTTGAACAATAAAGTAGGATGGGGCCAGGGAAATAATCTTCCTGCAGCCTTGCTGCCTGTTTAACTCTCAGCTGGCTGAGCATTGCTTGGCGTGTTTGTGAATCCTTGTCAAAGATTTATGCCCCTCTTTAGAAGTGCCCTCCTTAAGCAACTCTTATTAACACAAGAGGTAAAGCCCTTCAAGGAGTGTGAGCTTTCTCCTATAAGCAGGAGAGGAATTACTCTTGTAGCCTGCAAAGAAATGAATCCTGCTGTGCGAGTGCTGGGACAGGGCTCCCTCCCTTGCAGTCCGGCCCCTGTCTGAGGGAGCTCTGGCTTCTCCCACCATTGGCATAAGGTTTTCAGGGCAGGGGAGATGTGCCAGAGCCTTGCACTACAGGAGGGAGACAAATGAAATAGCTGATGGAGAAAGATAAGCAGATGGTGATGGTGGGGAGGAGACCCTAGTCTGAAATCACCAGCTCAGCCATAGAACAGCTCATTGGGCCAGAGGGTGCAGTCCTTCCCCAGGTCTCTCCTACCACGACTGAGTCTGGAGCCAGCAAAGGAAATAGATGCTAATGGCTGGAGAAGTGCCAAGCCCTGATTCATGGTGCCCTCGCCTGCCCTGCAGCCATCATTTGAATCACAGAGGTTTGCTATTTGAAATAAAATGCAATGTGAACAGGAGGGTTTTCTCACCTTCTTCCTTCTTTGCTTCCTCTTTGCACAGGTTTGTGAGGCCAGGACATCCTGGAGAGAGGTGCAAGGCTTCCTGCATCCTTTCTTAGAGGTAGCAATGGCAGGGGCAGGAGGGGCAGGGCACCGGTGCCCGTGGGGTTAGGAAGCCTGGCATTGCCAGGCAGGGCTGTCTGGGGATCTCACCAGCGTCCTTGGGGGTGTAGGTGGAAGATTGTGTCTGTTCTCAGCTGTGTGTGCCCTGTGTGAGCAGCTCTGATTTAGTCCCGTCCAATTCATTGCTGTACAAGATGTATGTAAATGCTAAATGGTGGGAAGAGGGAAAGTCCCTTTGAATATTTACGTTAGAGACTATGAAATTTAATCAGCAATATTAACAAGTGAAGACCCCTGCTGAGATTCCCACTGAATAAAAAGGTTTTGACAGAAAACGAATAACCTGACAGTAGCTGAGAGGGAACCTAGACTAAAATTGCTTCAAAGGCAGTTAGTCCAAAAAGATGCAGGAGAGAGCTCTTCCTTTATGGTGCCTTTAAAACGAAAGACTCCTGGGAACAGCAGTTGCTGGTTTCACCGTCCTGGCTCCCCTGTAGGACAGTGCACGTGTGGAGGTGGGTACGGTGTGTCTGTGCCGTGTCCTGGGCGTGCAGAGCCCCTCTGCCCCACAGCTTGGGTAACCGTGTGTCTTGCTGGATGCTGTGCTTCGCCCTCTGCTCCGCTGGTGCCAGGATTTTCAGGGCAGTGCAGCGTGTCGCTGTACCACTTGCTGCCACTTTTTACATCCTTCACGCATGCTGTGTGCTTCGGGTGTCTCTGGGGTGTTTGTAGGTGCAATTTTTCATGAGCTATGTGGAGGATGAAGGGCATGTGTGGCTTGAGTATTGTACAACCGGGCACTCTGGTGTGGAGCTGGGTGTGTTGCCTGCAGACTGAAGCCTGCTGTTAGCTTTGAGGTGGAGAGCTGTGCATGTGTTGGGAGCTGTTGGCTTCTGTTATGCTTTTGCCATAGTGAAACAGTAGATGAGGCTGGGCTGTGGCCACATACATATACAGAGAGATTAAGGCCCATGGTGCAAACATCAGAGGGCTGATGGTGTCTGCCACAGCTGCGGTTTCGACAGCAAAGGCACAAACCTCCTGTGGAAGCATGCAGATTTTGAGATGCATGTTGTCCCTCACTGCTGGCGCTTGGGGAACACCACAGCATGTGTACAGGCTATGCCCCCAGGCCTATGTGGAACTAATTTTCCTAGGTGCTTTCCAAGAGTAGCCACAGAAAGCCCTTGAGGTTGCAAAACAGCTGATGCAGGTTGACATGCTGGAGATGCAGCCATCTCCAAACTCATCCGAATGGAGCTGCCTCCTGGCTAGAGGATCTCTCTTTGTTCAATTACCAGGACAGGTACATAATAGCTCCTGACATCTCCATTTAGTCAGGGAATTGCATCTTGTGCAAGAAACCAAGCAGAAATTTTCATCTCCGATCTGGCAAGATGGAACCTGAGCCCCGACTTTCCCTGTGCACAGTGAGCAGTGTAGGGAAGAATCATCCTCATCCCATTCTCAATGTCTCCATAAAATGTTTCTGCTTCAGCAGAACCACAGGTTTGCCTGAATTTTCACAGCACTAACACCGTCATGATGATGTTTTTGCCCTTGTGCAGGATATGCACTTGCTCTGCCTGTCAGGAGCAAGATCTCAGAGTATCTCGGCAGCAACAGCATAATCCAGAAGTACCAAATTGGCTTCTTCCCCAGGAAGTGAACCATGGGCTTCACCTTTAGCCTGGAGATGCTTATTAACAAATATGTAAAAGAATTAAAATTGGGCAGAATGCTTGTCTGCATCATAGACTTTTAAATAGCCTGTAACTCAATCTGCTACTCAGAGCTGAACATTAAATGGCTACAAATGGAACTGGTGGGAAAACACGACCTCATTAAATCCATGCACCATTCATCTCAGGCTGGATGCAAACAAACCACATGCAGCTAGGACTTCAAGGAAAAAAAAAAAAAAAGGAGTAACAGAGAGATGCAATCTCAGCCCAACAAAGGTCATCATCTCTGGTACATCAATTACTCCCTATCCCTACTGGAGCAGTCTGACTCAACCACATGAGATTCTTGGGTCAGCCTGGAAAAAACAAAAATGATATTTTAGAAAAAGCCCCAAACCAACCAAAACAGCACTTTTTTTTTTTTTTTTAATTACAGAGGCAGAGATATTAAACATATCCTAAATTATACATACATAAGGCTCATTACAAACACATCAGGGAGCTTAGGGCTGGTTATAAAAACATTACAAGGGCAGGCTTTGCAAGTTTGTATGCAGTAAAGAAACCACTGGATAGATTAAAATAACAGTAAAACTGTTGCTAAAACTACTTAGTGGTGGAACTCTACTCCTTCTCCTATTTGGGACTGAAGACTGATGTCCAACTTTAGCAGCAACCAGACTGAGTCAACTAAAGCCCGAGAGAAACATTGACTGTATCAGTCTGTGAGAAGTCCCTCTCTGTGCTCAGAGACAGTGGGGTTGAATAAAAACCCAGTAGTTCAAACTCCTCCATCCCTCCTCCTGTTGAATTCAGCCAGCAAAGCAAACAGCTCTGTATAAAAGGATGAAAAATCTTTGATATAGTAAAATGCAGATAAACAGGGCACTGGAAAAGGCAGTCCCACAGTGCCACGACATGGAACTGTCTCAGATATCTGCCTAGACCTGGCACTGAGTCACTGCCACTTGAAAAACTAAAACTACCAAATACAGAATTAAATTGGATTTAACATGAAGATGTTACACTCTTTCTGTATGGTTTTACTATTTTATGTAATCTGATGTGATTTCATGTCTGGACACTCATTTAGCAAAAGGTGAATACCTACAAGCAGCTATTATTTGTTACATCCCAAACAATACACACAATTTCTGATGGTTGTAACCGAGGATTTGGAACACAGGTAAGAAACTCAGACCCGCCTGATAAAGGATATCAGTAAGCAAATCCCAAATAGCTGAGAGCTGTTTCCAGCAACCATAGAGGATATGTCTACAGAAAGAAATAATTACCAGTTTTGGGGCAGAAGGGTGGAGTCAGGACAGCTTCATAGCAAGGAGCATTCTGCTGCTGAGCCAGCAGAGGATGCTGCAGAGGTTCATCCATGAACCATCGCTGGGTGAAGGTCATAAATACCTTGGATACCGGCTCGTGTGGTTGACTGCTTTCTTTTTTTTTCTTTTTTTTTTTTTTGACATTGGCATTCCAGTAACTAAGCTGAATAATGTGCATCTCCTTGCTCATGTGTTACTGTTACAGGAAGAAGTTTCTTCATGACTCATTCCCATTTGATACCCTTTGACTGCTTGTGAAAAATACAGCAGACACGTGTAGAGAGGTGAAGGCTCTTGCATTTTGCATTGGAAGAGGGATTCATCTTGCCAAGAGTAGACAACGTAAATGTAGGTGCCTTAAATTTCCTTCAGAATTGGGAGCTCTGCAGAGATGTTCAGTTTGCAGATGAGGAAACCTATAATCACTCACCCAGCTGAGGCTGTCTATGTGTGTGCTGCATATCTGAAGACTCTACTGCAGTCAATGGAGACATGGTCAATGCAGCTGCTGGAGTCTGGGGGGGGATTCAGCCCAACAAATACAATGTCTGGCTTGGCCTGACCTGATTTTTGTCTGCTGGTGAGGGATGAGGATACAGGGCCAAGTTTCATTAGCTGAGGCATTTATAGCCATTTGAAAAAACCTGGGGTATCCAAGACATCCCCTAGTCAGGATGGACAGGACTTCCCAGAGGAACCTTCCAGAGATGCTGCTGGACTTGCATCACTCACAGTGCCAGACACTAGACAGACATGTCTTCTTTTGCACCTATGTTACATGCAATGCTCCCTCTTCTGCGCTGTCTTGGGCCTCGATTCACCTGTGCAGTCCATTAAGTGGAAGGCTCTGGGGTCTGCAGCTGATGCCCCTGCCTTGTCAATATTATAAATAGATCTTGGGGTGTGATTTGTTTATGGTAACGTTGATATCTGGGGCTCAGCTGCTCACACTAAAGCTTTTGGTACTGAGATGCTCTGGACTATCCTGCCTGGCCAGTGGTGGTCTCAGAAGGTGTACAGTGCATCTCCTGTGGTATCCCAGTACTTCTAACAAAAGCCCAACTGGGCTGTTACTGCGCTGGCCTCAGATGGTATTTATGCCTGGCCCCAAACAAACACAGTGTGTTCTGCCGAAACCCTGGCAGCGAAGCAGTAACCACAACAACCTGCCTTATTGACTCAAATCTTGTGCTTCAGAATCCGGCAGAAATTCGGGAGAACATGGGACTTCTGGTGCTGCAACAGCATCAGCAGCAAACTGTGCTCAAAATGAAAAAAAGGGGTTTAGTTCAAAATTCATGCTCCAAGCTGGTGGAGCATGCTCTGCCATGGTACATCTGAGCTTGAGATACTGTAACGGGTAAGGATTGATTACTCCTCTCAGAGCGTCTCAGTCAGTCACAACTGCCACCAAACCTCTGAAGTGGGGCACACCATCTCCTCCTGCTTTCTCAGCAGTGCAGCCCCCACCCTTGGGTGGGAGTCAACCCATCCATAAAGGCCTTTTTCTTTCTTTTTGATGGTTTCCCTTGCCACTTAAAGAGCCTGGATTAATATGAGCTGCATGTTGCCCTGGTCCACAGGACTAGTAAACTCTCTCCTTAAGCCACAGAGCTAATGAGTTACTAATTCCTCCTCCTGAGTCACTTCTTGGATCCTGTTTCCTTTCTCTTTTCTGAAGCTGCTTTCTAAAGGACTTGGCCAACTGCGGAAAATCCACCAAACCTGATGTCTGGCCCCATTCAGATCACACACTGGAGCGGACGCAGGACTGACGTGAGCGAGCATCGCCCCGAGAGTGCGCTGGTTACCAAGCCCTCTGAGCAGCGCTGGGGGCCTTGACTTCATCGCGTTAGCAATCCAGGTCAGTTGTAAAGTGAATGCTGATTCCGCTGCCCTATAAAACATCTGAGTATGTGTGTGCATGCACGCACGCGCTTGGGAATCATCCTGCTGCACAGAGTGTCCCCCACGCTTTTTTCTCCCATGTGTTAAATGCTCTCTCGTTTCCCAATAGCCCGGAGCCTTGGGTCAACAGACGCGACTCAGCTGCTCCCCTCCCTGCTCTTCATCAGGTTCCCTAAGAGCATTGCAAACAGATGCCAAGGTGCAAAGTCTATTAACAGAGGATCATGCAAGGAAAACTGAGAGATAGTTGGGCTATTTATGACTCTGTCTTTTGCTGAGGTCAACCGCTTCTTGAATGGATGTTGTGTAGTGCACCAACCCCCCTCCATACCCATCCCCGGCCAAACTCCTACTGTCATGGAGCAGCGGCAGTGAGACGGTGGCGATGCACCCGATCGTTACATGGGAAAGAGGTCAACGGTTGGTCCATGTAGGCTCTGGTTCTTACTGTGAACCTTCTTCCTGCACAGACTTCCTTCTAGCATGCTATGCCACTAACATATCATAATTTAAGCTCAGGGCTTTAGAAAACACAAAGGATTTCCATGGGGAGCATCCCTGTGTCTGGCCTGGGAGCCCAGACTGGCTGGCTAAACAGTGCTGTTCGGCCTCAAAAGTGTGTCAGGGGCTGCATGTAGCCACTTGACATTGTCCCTTTTGGAAGCCTCTGCTGAGAGTGACAGCTTGACAGTTCTGTGAAGCGGTCATCTGTCTGGAGGAATTAAGGGAGATTATTTATTTATATACTTCTACCAGGAATAACAGGAACACAAGCACTGGCACAGACTCCCTCCCACGTGGAAGCAGTTAACTTGGCAGTCTCAGCGGAGGAAAGCCAAGCATTGTAATAGGTATTCCTGTTCTGCATTTTAAAAGGAACAGGAAGATGTTTCTTGATAAAAGAGATAATGAAATACTTTCTCCTCCTCAAGGAAGGAGATGGGATGTGAAGTGGCAATTGTTAAAGATGAACTTATCTAACCGCCCCCCTCCATTAGATAGCTTAAACCCAGCACTAGTAAAAGGATCAGCTGGGGAGTTCTCCCAACAATTAACGCTGAACTGCTTTAAAGATCTGTCCCAGTCCATCTGCATTCCTGCACACCTCCGGTCCTCTCCTTCCTCGTACTCATCAGGCATCAGCAGTCTCTCTGGTGTATAGATGTGATTACATTTCTGTAACTAATTTGGCAGTATGTGTTCAAACTCTCAGTCTTCTGGAGCACTGAGAGCACCACAGTCCCACGTTCACGTAGCAGCAGATGGCACTGATTCACAGCCGCTGTGGTGACACAGGGACCTCCACTCTGGTCTCAGCCCTAAGCAGTCCGAGCAGTTTTCCTTCTGGATCATGGCATAGGTCCGGGTATCCAGATGAACAGAGGGTTTAAGGTTCAGGTACTTGCTGCCATCAGCTCTCACCCCATTTTACACCACTGCCAGGGAGAGCTGCTAATTCCCATCTGTGGGAATGCGTTCGCTGGGAAGTCCCCATGAGACTTGGGAAGTCTGGGGAGGGATCCAGAGGAGCAAGTTGTTGGAGCGAGGTGGAGTTGTTGGAGTGAGACCAAGAGAGGGCCATGAAGATGCTGTGAGGGCTGGAGCCCCTCTGCTGTGAGGACAGGCTGAGAGTTGGGGGTGTTGAGCCTGGAGAAGAGAAGGCCCCTAAAGGGGCTCGAGGAAAGCTGGGGAGGGACTCTTGAGCAGGGAGGGGAGCCATAGGACAAGGGGGAAGGGTTTTACACTGAAAGAGGGGAGATTTAGATGAAATCTCAGGAAGAACTTCTTTGCTGTGAGGGTGATGAGACCCTGGCCCAGTTTGCTGAGAGAAGCTGTGTCTGCTCCATCCCTGGAGGGGTTCAAGGCCAGGTTGGACGGGGCTCGGAGCAACCTGGTCTGGTGGGAGGTGTCCCTGCCCAGGGCAGGGGGGTAGGACTGGGTGATTCCAACTCAAACCATTCCATGATTCTATGATACTGTGATCTTTCTGATTCCATCTTGGATCTTTTTTACTGGATCCATTCCTCAGTGGCCTCTGTGTAGCTCAGCAATCCCCAAATAATGTAATAGAGATGGGTCCTCCTGGAAATGCTGGGTGACCATGGGTGCCTGTGGAGCTGCTCGGTGTGGGCAGCAGCCATCCTGGCACTCGGGATGAGTGGGCAGAGCAGCCACGCAGCCATCTGTGGAGTCACCATTGCAGCCCCGGAGGATCAACATCCACGTTTCCTGCTGGTCTCCAAAGTGGGGGATACCTTGCAGGCAGAGGCATGGCAGTGTTGATCTGTTGCCCAGTCCAGCAGGTGTGAAGCACGTGCTCCAGGTCTGCTCTGATCTTCACATCTGGAATTGCACCCCCCACCTGTGGGTGGCCCCCTCTGCCAGTGGGGATGACCCGGGTGTGCAGACATCTCTCCCCGTGGGTGGGTGTGAGGGCGGTTGATGGACCCACACCAGCCCGCGTGGGAGGAGGTGGGGAGGAGAGGCCATGGGCTTCCCTCCTGCATTAGGTTTTCCTGGTCGAGCTTTGCGTGAATGTCCCTTAGCAACCAAATTGGTTCCTAAGTGTGCTTATATTCCGATTTCCTTCACTAAAACTCTCCAGGAGAGGTCTGTTTCTGGGAGAGTCTCTCTTACAGCCAGGTGACTGAGCTGGGCTTTCTGTCCCAGCTGGAGATGTGTGAAGTGGGGTGAGGTCTCCGTGTAGCCCCATATCATGTCCTGGTGCAGATGGGTGAGGTGGGCAGGACTGAGCCCCACCAGGAGGCCCTAAAGCGTGCAGGTACACCCACGGTGCGTTGACCGAGTCCCATCCAGGGGACGCTTGTTCTTGGAACACCTTCTCTGGCAGGTTGCTGCAGTGTGTCCCAGTGCCAACAGCCTCACACTAACTTCTGTATGAGGATGGTTTCTCTATGGGTAACTCTCAGTCATCAATCAATGATGTCCTTCTAAAAATACTAAAAGCCCCTGTGGTTTTGCTGCCTGGGGCAATAGCCTGTTTCCCTAAACAGTGAGAATCCTCTGTGCCGTGGGAGATCTTTGAGCTTTCTACACAGGGTCACAGTAAAAAAACAACCAACCTCCCCTATCTGCCTAGCTATTTGAGATCAGTTGAACCCTGTGATTTGAAAAGTATGGAATTCCCCAGCCCAAAAGTGTTTTAGAAAATTTAAATGGATTTAGGCTTATCATTTCAACCTCTGAGAATATATTCGGCGCAGCACAGAAATGAACAATTGTCATGATTCCTTGCAAGGCAATCCCAGGGCTGCTGTAACATCGTCACCTCTGTGATGCTGCATGGCATTAACATCTTGCCAACGGTGCAGACTGCACTGACACTGTGGCTTTTGTTATAGCCAAGGGGAAACAAGCCGCCACAATCTCACCAGTTGACTCCTGGCACCTTGTGCTTTCAGAGTAGTGCTGAGGTCAGGTTAAAGTTTTCTGAAACCCCGGGAGAGATTTTCACCAGCTTGAGGGAGGAAAAGGCTTTGGATAAAGCTCATCTAGTGCACCTGCGGGGAAGCACAGGTGCCTCTAGGCACTGCATTTCTTATTTGTTGATCTGAGCCTCGCCTTTACTCATCATTATAAAAGATCGAGCCTTTCCTGCTGCAGAAACGGGTCCTGAGCTGCCAAAAGACTAGACTAAGCAATGAACCAGATTCTGTGGTTGATGAATGGGAAGAGGTATGTACTGGATGGGATTTTCCTGCCTTAAAGATATGTCTCTATCTGTGTGGGTGGCCCCAGGCTGCTCTTGGAGTTGAAGGTGCAGGTTTATTTCTGCCTGAAGCTGACATCTATGCTGGGGAGGAGAACTGGCTTGCACTGGCCTCAGTGAGCTGTTTCCAGTTAGTGATGGTTTAAAGGTGTTGAGAGCTCAGTTGACTCTATGTGTGCTCATCCAAGAGCACAGTATCCCCTTCTGCCATCAACAGAGGGACAGAGACCATAAGCAGTGAGATGCTCTGGTGGTCCTCCCACTCTGGCACTGAAAACGGTTTGTCTGTGCTGGAGCCTGCGGCCCCACACCTCCCACCGTGGGTGGCTGTGCCCTGCGAGGGCACTGGTGAGGTGCTGGGAGCAAGAACAACTCTGACTGCTCCAGCTGACCCTGCTCTGAGCAGGGGAGTTTGACAAGGTAATCTCCAGAAGCCCCCTGCCAACCTCAGCCTTTCTGGGTTTGTAGGGACTGGAGCAGAAAGGGGTGTCAGGGGTCAGGGATAGCGAGAGAGCAGGGGAGGGAATGAGCAGATGGCAGCTCTAACCCTGGTGTGAGGAGCACATCTTCAGACAGAGAGCGAGGAGGAGGTGGTCAGTGGTAACACGTGAAGCTCCCAGTGACATTGCTATAGCAGAGAAACCTGTCAGAGTCATGCCATTAAGGACCATTGCCATTTCAATAGGGCACAGCATTTTTTGCATGCCTGGTGCTGTCTTCTCAGTCTGACATTAGCTCTCTCTGATGAAGATTTGCATTCTCAGCACTGAGCTGTTTTCGTGCTTGGGCCCTCACTGCCCTCTCACTTCAGATGAGTCCCTTTCTCCGGCTTAGTTGCAGTAACAGTGGAATCTATGCTGATGGAGCACGTTAATGCAAAACTTCCCTGCCTGTTTGCACCTTTTCCTGGAGCAAATCCAAGGCTGCTGCAAACACAAAGGGATTCATCACTCTCCAGCTGTCTGCAGACAGCAAACCAAGAGCAATGTTTGACAGTGAGGAATAATTACCTTGCCAGCTTTGCTTTATCCACATTTCAAATTCAGAAGGGAGATAAAGCCACATTACCAATGGCTCCGGCAAGGATCCCATCAAGAAGAGCATCTAGTGCAGCTGGAAGCTCCCTCATCCTGGGAGAGATGTGCTTGTGGCAGCTGGGTGGAGGGATGAGAGGCACTGCAAATGCCACCTCCCCCCATCCCCCAGGGGTGTCCTCGGTATCTGGTCCTTCCTCTCCAGGGGCTGGATTTGGTTACAAATGACCCTGTGATGCTTGAGATGCCCAACCAAAGCCTGGCATCATGAATCCTGCCCAGCCTGAGGAACAGCATCCCAAAGTGAAGTCTATGCCAATTTATTTTGCTCATCCTTCCCACCTCTTTAATTAAATTAGCTTGAACATGAAGGGTTGCCTGACCCTTATTGGGTTAAATGAGTCAGTCGCCATGGCAACCTGCTTTTCAGAAGGTCTGACATCTTGCTATCTCTCCTCCAAACCTTTCCACATTCCTCACATCTGATCCCTCTTCACACATGGTTTTTAAAGGTACAAAGTTAGGTTTGCCTCTGGTCCAGGTTGTTTTTTCAGTGCTATTTCCTAATGCTGCAGGATCTGCACTGTGCTTTGGAGGGAGGCAGCTTTTCTCAGGCTGGTGGGATGACTTGAGATCACTAATCTTGCAGTGACTTCAGGATCTGCTTCCTCCAGAGCTGCACAATGGTTTCCGTTCAGATATTTTTTTGGTGTGGATCAAAACTTACAGAAAGTATTGCTCTGTGGTAATCCTCCTGGATGGAAAAAAAAAAGCCATTTAGAACTTTGAACAGGAACAGTCTAGCTGTTTCCAGGTGTCATAAACAGCATGATTTGTCTCTGAATGCACATGCTTTAGAGTTGAAATTTAAAATACTGACCCAGACCAAGCCAAGGGCAGAGGCCATAAAATCTGAAAGTGTCAGATGTCTGCCCTGTAAGGTTTGGGTCAGGCTTTTTCTTCTGGTGGCCAGTGAGTTCCAATCCTAGTGGCTAACAAAATTTCCAAGTAGTGGAGACCAGAGCGCCACCTTTTACATGCCCTATGTTGGCTTTTCCAAAGAAAACAAATAAAAACCTAAGAAATGTCATATTGAAGAACAGCTTCCAGGCACTGTTGCCTCTGTAGGAATTGGCATGAAAAGGAAAGGCAGCAATGCACAGGAAAGGTTGGGAAGTTACTTGACTGCATGCACTATTTATATACTTAGCAAGGAATGTGAGTGGAGGAATATTTATTATAACATGCAGAGATGTACTAAGACTCAGGGATGAAAGATTTTAAGCAATTTCAAGGTCCAAATATGACTCAGACATTTAACAAGGAGGGGAATCTATCAGGAGAACATATTCTACAGGAAGCAATACATTTGCTATCTTTTTGCATCTTTAAATTACATTTGGGAATGGAGTTAATTTAAGATTCATTTAAGCTATTTTAGATGCTTACTTTAGGATGACATGACCGGCACCCATTACCTCCACTGACAGTAAAGGGAGCTTTGGGTGCCTGGATGAAATGCAGGTGGCTGTATTTTAAGCATCTATAAACAACCAATTGAATCCCTCTCTGGGGTGTCGCTCTAAAATAACAGCTTCAGATGAACTATGATAAATGCCTGATTTAAGAGTGACTTGGGAAGCTTCTCTAGATCTGGATTATGTAGCCAGTGCCAGAACAGGGATGAAAATTGCCTGGGTTTAAAATTGCAGATTTAGGGGCAAAATGATGTGTGTGTGCCCAGCCTCAGTTTCAGTCCTGTTATATACACAGGCATCAGATCTGAACGTTTTCTCCAGTTTGTACACAGACGAGCCAATGTGTGATTAAATGTTTCAATAGGTTTAAGCGGTTGCATCCTGCCTCTCGTTGCAGTGAATGCCAGACAGGGCGTTTAAAAATTGTCTACATGTAAAGTGTTTGAGTTATGCTTTCATGGTACATTGCAAAAAGAGATATAATGGTGCAGAAAAACATTAGCCACATGTAGAAGGGACATGCATGTTTGACATTGCCTTCCTTTGAGCAATATTTATGTGCAACTGTCTTTTGAAAAGCATGGATCTGTGCAAGGGCCCTGAGGGCACCAACAGGCTTTAATGGCCTGTACCTCCCCCACCTGGGGGTGTCCCAAGCCCTGCCCCTGATCTTGGGAGCCTATTTCACCTCAATATTGCAAGTTGATAATGGGACAAAATGGGTTTGTATGTTGGGGTGTTGCTGAAAAATGATGCGTATAAAAAGCATGATTGCACTCTCTTACACACATGAGGACGCTGTGTAGTCAGCGAGGTCAGGAAGGCAATCTCTGCATTAACTCATATTGTATTTAGTGTGTAAATTGTGGCATGGTGTCTCTGTTCAAGGACCTTGGCAGTCTTATGTCATTATTTTTCCAGAATAAAGAGGGGGACCTCTCTCTTTCCTCATCAAAGCCAGAGCGGGCTGCACCTGTTTTATTTAGTCTGGATGGATGAAGCCATTGTACAAGGTTTAGGGCAGCAGAGGTCTACAATAAATCCAGTCTTATCTGCATCACGTGGGAAAACTTCACAAAGGCTGTACACTCATCAGCTCATATCTGGTGATAGTGTAGTTGTCCTTCGACATTCACGGCGTATTCTCTTTTGTTGAAATTGCAGTCTTGAATGCTAAAAGCTTTGGTGAGATTTGATGAATTTCCATAAGGCACTTGCCTGGGCATCACATGACTGAGCAACTGGAGCACCAGCAATACTACCATAAGCCCAGTGAACTGCCAGGTCTCAGAGTAATTATAAATGAGGAATCACTATGAGATGAATACATTTCTAGCGGAGGACCTCAGTGAAATCTCCAGTTCTGAGCTCTCATGCTCCATCCCCCTTTCACCGCATCTCTCCCATGCATCTTTGCTGAAAAAAAAAAAGCCTTGTGCCTCATATCCATGTCCTTCCTTTGTGCCTGAGGAAAGGCACAGCCTGGCTTCTCCTCCAATGCTCATGTCTTCCAACTGTCAGGGGTCTCTGGCAGCAATCGTCTCAATCACGGAGCTGAAGGAGGAGTGGTCGGTGAAGAGAGCTCCTAGCAAGAGGATAAGGGACCCCCTTTCCTCATCTTTCCCCTACTTCTGCACAGAGAAAGGCTGGTATGTGTCGCATGGGGGTGAGCATCTGAGGGGAGATCTCATGAGGGATGTGGGGTGGCAGCTCTCTGTCTGCAGAAGGGGAGTGTGGCCAGACATGAGGTGTGAGGAGAGATAGCAATAGCAGGGAGGAACATGAGAGCATGGGAGAAGCAGGGAGACTACAGAAGAGGATGGTGGAAATTGGGTGAACCTGGCAAAGGAGAGGGGGATGAAAGGAGATGAAGAACTTGGGGAAGTGCCCAGTAAAGTGAGCATGGGGATAGAAATGGAAGAGATGGGTTGGTGGGTAGCAGAGCCCGCAACTGCCTCTTTTTCTTTGACTCACAGCTTTTGCCATGTGGGGATTTTTTAGATCGGTGTGGTTTTTGGTTGGGGTTTTTTCGTTTGTGTTGTCGGTGTGGCTGAGTCATGAGTGAGTAACACCAGCCTGGTCCAGCCCTGCCCCTCTTCCCACTGGAGGCTGGAATCATCCCTGCTCTTTTCCCAGGCATGGTTCAGCTGGGAGAAGACTTTCCCCTGTTGTCCCTGTCCACAGCTGGGGAAGATACCTTGGGAAATCCCCCTCAATACATCCCTTCATTTTCATATTGCATATCTACTTCCTCACTTCAATTAATTATTATAGACTAGGATTATTAGAAGCTTCTGGTCATTGTCTCTGGATATTTTGCTGGTGTCTTGCAGCAGAGCTGTTTCTTGCATTCCTGAGGGAGATGCCATAATTCTTATATTTCTGTTAATCTTTGTGGAGCAGCTGCAGTTTGTGTCACAGATCTTTGTCACGGATCTTAACAGAAGAGCAGAGGCGATGCCACTGAACTTACCCTGACAGGTTAACCTTGTTACAGGCATCCAGAAGACCTCGTAAAATGGTGTTGCCTTTGGCTGGATCTTGTTCCTGTAGTTTGCTTATGAGGACATCATGTGTGGCAGTGACAGAGACCTCACTGAGGTGGTGATTTATCACAGCAGTATCTCCCTCTCTATCTATTTCTTGTCAGCGGAGAAATTAGGCTGGGAGGTTTGGCCCATGTGTCCAGAGGGCACTAGATGCTGTTTGAGGGAATTACATGTGTGTCAGAAACTGCTCTAAAAGACATTTCTCTCCAAGTGCAGGGCCTGTTTTCAGGTGTTTTATCAGCATGCCTGGCCTTTGGTAAACGCAGAGCTGCTCACACACTGAGTTTGTCTCATAGCAGTGCAAAAGGGTACTTCTTGGTTTCCTGAAGGCAGCAAAATGTTCTCCTTCCCTTGGGTCTCTTCTGAGGTAGGCTACATGAAAAGTTTTGGTACACAAATAAGAGACATATTGTCCTCTTAGTAGAAGATAGCCAGTTCACACAGGTTCCCATTGTCAGAAGGTACTGTAGGTGGCTACCCAAAATGAGGTCCTTTGCGTGTGCTAAGTACAGTGCATCATTAGTCATTGTGTTGTATACTGTTAGGTCCCTCAAAAGTCATTACTGAAGCCTGAACTTGAGGGTTAAACAGCTCATAATTACGCTAAAGCTCTGGCTGATGACTGAGTTAGGTTTATTTTTGCATAGATGCGGGTGTTGTGTACACAGCTGAAGTTGATGGAACATGCAGAAAGAGTGGGTTTGTGTCACCACTCGCAGTCATCCACTGAAGAGGAACCCCCATTTGTGCCCTGCGCATCTGTGACAGTCAACAGAGATACGCAGGGGGCGTTGGGTCCTGCTGTACCATGGTGAAGTGCAATGCAATTAAGGGACCCCAGCAGCGGGGCCAGATGTGCACATCTTCTCTGTTGATGAGGGATGTTAGGTTGTGTGATCCCCATGCTGGTAACCATTTCCTACCTGCTAGTTAGGAAGATTACAGCATTCAGTCTTGGGCTCTGCATAGGGTATATGACCCAGTGGTTGAGCTTACTGTGGTTTTTAGTGATCTGTGTGTGAGCAGCATAGCTGTGCTGGAGCTTCATCTGTGCTTTAACTTCTGGCAGAAGCACTGATTGGTTCTTCTCAAGGGCACGCGAGCGATGTCAGCAGAAGCCCAGGGACAAAGACTGACATGTTTGGTCCATGCACTATTCACAAAAAAGCCCAACCTTCTGTTGCCAAATCCTCTTCCCTCTTTCTCACCCAGTCCTTATCCCCCCCACCCTCCCTATCCTTCCCTTCTACATCCCCTCTTCCAATCTCATGTGCCCCTCTTTGGCTGGTTGTATCCACAGGTGCCCGAAAGTCTCTGCTGTCTTGTATGCAGTGTAGCATATGGTGCATCATGGACAGACACATCTCTCCTAGTATGAGGTTTGTCTGTTCTCAAGGACTGATACAGGGACTCTACATATGAATCTTTACTGCTTCAAGAAAAGAGGCAGATCTCTTGCTCCTCTCTCACCAGGGCACAAGAAAAGCACAGCCCACCACAACCTACCAGTGCCGTTTGCTCCTTGAAGACCAAACCCACAGCCACAGACCCTGGGCAGACAGAAGTCTCCTCTAAGCAGGCATGGTGGTTTGAACCATGGTGCCCAGAGTCTATGCCTGTCAGGGCCACCCACAGAGCAGCAGAGGGCTGAAAGGGCCAACTGCAACCACAAGATCTGGTGAGGACCCAAGAACTGGAGACGGACAAAGAACTTGGATCCAGCTGCTAACGTGAAGTCATCTTATCACCTGATTGCAAAGCCAGAGAGCTGGGAGAGCATTTGAATGGCTGCTGCTGCTGCCGCAATGATAAATTAGATAGCTTTGAGAGCACTTTAGAGCTGGGCGGAAAATTCAGTTGCTCTTCTGCCAATTTCATCCTGTAAGTGGAATTAATGCTTGCTTTAGCTGCACTCTCCAGCCATGAGTGAGTGTCCCTTGTGCACTGTCTCCAAGGGATTTTGCTCTCTGGGAATGGTGTGTATCTGAACCAGGAGAAAGCAGGCAGAGGAGAGACCTTGCTGTGTGCACAGCACCAAGGGGAGCACCACAGGAATATGGGCCCATCTTGGCCCTCGTGCCTCACTCAGACAGCTTGGACCTGGGTCTGAAAAACAAGGTTTGAGACCACCGATGAGGCAGTGGCTTGTGTTTGTTTTTTTCCTAGAAGGTGGGTGAAGAGAAGCTGCCTGGAAAGGAGGTTTGGAAAGTTGAAGGCGAGATCAGACATTGGAAGCAGCAGCCATGTTCCATCAGAAGAGAGGTAAGTCGGTGTTCCCCACCACAGTGGGATTTTTAAAGACCAAGTTGACACTTAATGGAAAAAAAATAACAACCCTCGCTCTGCCTCCAGATGACACAAGATCCAGATGTGATTTGATTTGATGACTCGCAATGTGCAGGAGACCTGATGTTGGAAAGAGGCCTCCAGCTTTGACTTCTATAAAACAGAGCAGTAGGAGAGCTCCAGGGAGGCAGCACACATCTTGCAAGATGCAAGAACAGAATTTCCCAGATGAACTACAAAACATATGGGAGATTGTTTTAAGAATTAACCTTAACAGCTATCAGTCTCAGAAATCAACCCTTTTTTTCTTTCAAATATTTCACAAAGCTGGACTTGCCCAAGTGCAGATGGTCATTTCTGGTAGAGTCTGGAGTGACAGAGCTGAGCGGGAGAACACAGGGTGGAGAACAGGAGAAGCCCCCCTTTTTGGCAGAGGACTCCTACCCCGTGCTTGGTAAAGCTTTCAGGGAGAATCCTGCTTGCCTTCAGTATTGCAGGCTCAGAAGCTGTTCCGTGAGCTGGCTGGTGAGGTACAAGGACAAAGTGGTGCTGTGGCTCCTCTGCGAGGGGTCTACCTGATCCCTTTTTCTGGTAGTGAGGTGTATCAGACTTGGCATGTATTGGAGCTGCAAGGAGTTCTGTAAATCTGTTTCTTGCTTTGTATCCAGGAACATGTTTTTGTTTTCCTGGAATAAATCGGTTTTTGCTCTCAGCTTGCCCTGTGAGCAACGTCAGCCTTGTCTCTGAAAAATATAGGGTGGATCTGTGGCACATGATGGCAAAGGCTTGCTCCTCTCCTCCAGGTGCTGGGATTTAGGCACGGATAGCTCAGGGGAATGTCCAGCACCTAAGCAAGCTTGCTTTCCTACTGACTTTGGAAGGATTGCAGGGGATTTGCTCAGAGCTTCTCCACCAGGTTTGACTCCACCCTACAACATCAAGCTGAAGGGAGTGTGGTTGACAATAGAGCCTGTGGCTCTTTACAGCTGAGAGAAGTTTAGGGGTCTCAGGAAATCGGTGTGTTTTCACTGCCCAGTGAGAGACAGAGAATAGCACCAATGACCAGGGCAAGGTAAGACTGGTGGCTTCAGCCTCGGCCAGTCCACTCCCTTGAAGTGGGTTTGGGCAGCCCTACTGGTACGAGCAGAACCCTGGTACCTCGAGGTCAGTGGCATCTGACCAGGACACTTCCCAACCATGGTACAGGTAGGAGCTGGTCCTCTCTGCTGGAGGGCAGGGTGTGCAGTCTCCTGTGCTAACCTATGATGCTGTCCCCTGCAGATGCTAATGCAGTATGAAGCTTGTTCCAGGCTTTTGCTAAAAACCTCTGCCTAATTTATAGCCTAAATGTATTCATCAGCTCATTTGGTTTTGCTCTGAAGCATTTTTCAAATTTGGTATTTGAAGGAGCCTGTGTATAAGGCACCTGCTTAACTTCAGGCAGTGTAAGAAGCACCAATACATTTGATAATTAAATGTTTGCTGCCACCTAATTGTCCCTTATTACCCATATTCTTTGAGCCGAAAGCCTGTCTACTGGCACTCTCCCCAGAGTGCTGAGCTTCAAAGAGAGCTGGAGAACAGTTTCTTTTCTTAAAGCACAGTATATATTTAAAATGGAGCCATCTCCAAAACTGTCAGGAAACAGATAAAGAAATTGAGAGAATAGCAAACCCAGTGGGCTAATTATAAACAGTCAAATATAGAAAAAAAGCAGATTGCAGCAAGCTGATAAAATGACAACAGCAGTAACACTGAAAGAGCTAGCACTTACCTACAAACACCAGAGCACTCGGATGAGCACGGTTTCAGCTCTAATCATAATTTTTGTTTGCAGATCTGAAAACCTGGCCTCTCTGTGCTGGCAGGATGATACGGATGTGTATCCAGAGATCAGCTGCAGCCATCAGCTTGACTTCAGCCTAAAACCAGAGGAGATCTGGCCTCATGAATGAGTTTCCAACTACTTCTCTGCCTCGGGCTGGCTTTTCCCTGAATTTGAAAGTCCACCCCCGTGCTCCTCTCTGTTTCGAGCACTGTCCCCTGTCGGGTTGGATACGACCCACCTGCCTTTGCTGCCGCTCAGCTCTGCATCTTGTCTCCTTGCAGAAATCCCGGAAGGAATGTGGAGAGTTGAATGAACTCTACGTGCTGGCAATGCTGCAGCCACCTGGTGGGTTCATGCTTCTCCATCACATGTACTGAGCAAACGGTTGCATTTACACAGGCTTTCGGCAAGGGAAGCAGTGTTTTCTCAGCTATAAATACAAATACATTCAAGGCGGCTAAGATTTTTTTTTTTTTAAAGCACTAACAGCCTGTGTGTGCAAGCAACTCTATTTTCAGCTGCATCAAGTAGGAAAGGTTTTGTAGTACTTTTAGTTGAACTTCATGCTTGTTATATTTTCTCCTTAGTTTTTAGCCTGTCTTGAGAAAATGAGTGGGTCATGGAGGGCAAATTAAGCCCTGGTTATGGGGTCAATGGTGTGTCTGTAGGTGTGAGCAGTCAGCAATCCTGGGACATGTTGCTCCAGGGAATGGGAAACATCTGCTTGAATGTCGGCCTCCAAACCTTGGAGATCAGTGTCTGAGCAGTGCAGGGCAGTGAAGAGCAAGGGGGACCTCCTGAAGGTGAGTCAGCTCATGCTGGGACAGGTGTCTACTGCTCTGTGAGTCATCCCTGTTTCTTGCCACTGACTATAAAGGGACCAAAACCTGATGAGCTCATTGGAGACATCTACTTTGCAGTTGTCTAAATTTGGATAGATGACTCTCACCAGTGGGCTTGACAGCCCTAGTGATGAAGGCTCAGCAGAGCTCCTGTATCCCTGCAGGAGGGGTGGCAAGAGGCATTGAGGATCTGAAATTGGCTCTACACAGCCTGGGAATCACAGTGCTTCTGAGGATGGGTGCTGGGATGCAGTGGGATTAGCACATCGGTATTAGAAAATTAAACATGCCTGGGACCACTCTCAGGTATGGAGGCTAAACTGTAATGGTGGGGTTTGTATCTATGCCACTAAACTCTTCTGAGTAGGCTGTCCTCAACCAGAGCCTCTTGGGAACAGTACCTCCCTTGTGCCTGGAAATTATTTGAGAGGGGGATGGTTTGCATGGCATGGCCAAAAACATGCTGGAAACTGTTCAAATGATGTAGTGCTGAGGATGAGAGAGTCCTTGTGCCAGGGAACATCTGACACCTCTTAGTTTACTAGTGGAGATGGAAGTGCAAGGCTGCGCTTCAAGTAGGCGACTGGCATTTGCCAAGCTGGGAACTGTGTGCTCCCTCTGGCACCCAAACCATAAGCATCATCTGCATCACATCTCCTAAAAGGCCCAATTTTTGTGAGTATCTGGTGGAAAAAGATTTGTTGTTTGGGGCTCAAACATTTTGGTTGCAGTAAGCCCTTCTTGTAAGAGGAACAGAAATTGATTCTGGCTTAAATCTTTCACAGCAAACAGCAAAACATCCCCGAATGGAGACCTCATGCTCTTTTTCCTACTTGCCTTCCCTTCCTTCAAAAGGAGCGTTTTGCTGCCCTCTCCTGTGCAAAGACAGGCAGAAAAGGCACCGGACTGTTTGTAAATACGCTTTCAGGTCTCTGGGTGGAGAGGGAAAAATTGCAGTGCAATGTTTGAGGGCTCCACCGGACCCCACAGCAGCCAGAAGAGGCTGCCCAGGGCACTCTCACCTTTGCCAGCATCCCCAGGCCGGCTGGGCTGACGCGCTCATCCTGCCTGGTGCAGTGGCACACAACAAAGCTGAAACCTGGCAGCACCAACATACAGCCGGGACATGACTGCACCTACCAAACTCACCTTTGAGTGGAAAAATCCAGCTTTCTCTGGCTGTAACAAATGATGCGATAAAGCTGTTCCCTAGATGCCTGCCCCTGCTGTGCTCTGAGAATGAGACTGAAGCATCATATTGATTTGAGAAAAGGCCAGATAAGGGTTTTATCTGGGATGTCTCAGTCTGAGAGGAGAAACTGAAGCATGTTTCTGTCTGGACATCCCACCCTGGTCTTCAGGGGCTGACTGCCTGGATCCTCAACCAGCTTGCACTGTTATCAGCCCTGCCTTGCTATCACGTTCCTTAGGTGACAATCTCCTTCAACTGCAAGAGAAGAAAAAAGCAATTGCTTATCAGTTCAAACTTGTAGCATCATGCCTCTGTTCAAGGGACTTCCCATTGCTTTAGTGATTCCAGTAGTAAGGGACATTGCAATGATGCACCCTGAGGACATTCAGCTTGTATTAAACATTAGGTGGTGAATGACTGGGAGACTGATGCTCTCCAAAAGGTCTCTAGGAAAAACATGAGGATTTTTCTAGGCACTGACAGACTCTACTGCACCTGTGACATCTGGACTCTGACAGCAGAATGAGAAACTCCAGGGAAAGGTGGACAAATGCAGGAAAATGACCCTGTTCTAAGAGCCAAATTACTGCCCTCCAGCACCAGAGATGATCTGGGTGTCTGCAGAGATATCAGGTATTAAACACAAGATCATACGGTCTGGCCACAAGTATCAAACAAGCCATAGAAATTTATAGAGTTATTAATAAGCCCATGCATGGGCTTTATGTGGCAAGGTTTTTGTAGTGGGGAAGCTGCAGGGGTGGCTTCTATGAGAAGATGCTGCCCCCTTGTTGAACAGAGTCGTTTCTAGCCAGCTGCAAGACAGACCCACTGCTGGCCAAAGCTGAGCCCATCAGCGATGTTGGTAGTGCCTCTGTAATAATGTATTTAAGAAGGGGGGAAAAAAGCCCCACTTTGCAACAGCAGGCGGAAGAGAGAAGTGAGAATATGTGAGAGAAACAACTCTGCTGACACCAAGGTCAGTGCAGAAGAAGGGGGAGGAGGTTCTCCAGGTCCAGAGCAGAGATTGCTCTGCAGCCTGTGGTGAAGACCATGGTGATACACACTGTGGCCCTGCAGCCTGTGGAGGTCCACGGTGGAGCAGAGATCCACCTGCAGCCTGTGGAGGACCCCATGCCGGAGCAGATGGGTGCCCAAAGGAGGCTGTGACCCTGTGGAAAGCCTGCGCTGGAGCAGGCTTCTGGCAGGACCTGTGGCCCCATGGAGAAGAGCCCACACCTGGAGCAGGTTTTTGTGGCATCATGAAGGTGGATGAGTCTGAAAGCTATTCTCCAGCAAGGTTGTAGCAGCTGGTTCACATGTCTCACCAGGGGCATTTTTTGCCCATTGCAAAGGTGCAGCTCTCTGCCAGAAGCCACCGTGGGTGTATGAACACAGAGACACCACAGACCTGGGTTTCCCCTAGGTCCTCTGAGTACATCTTATGTCCTGTTGGACACCTGATCTGGCATTAGGACTCCCTCCCTTATGACAGCAGGCTCCAGCTGTGCTCCGTGACCCAAATGTACTCCTGTCCAGATGCTGAAGCTCCCAAAGTCCAGGCGTTGCATCCATGCCCTGAGAGCTGTGGGATAATACTGCCCATGTTTGCAGCCAGTCCCCACTGCTCATGTGCCAGTCTGTCATTTTCCTGACATTCTCCGTGTTCCTTTGTTTCTGTTTTTGTCTGAGCTTTGGTATGTGAATGTTTGAGCTTGTTTATCTGTTTCAGCTGAAAAACTCTACAAGCTCCAGCAAAATGCTAATAAGAAGCATTTGCTGCAGCTAATTGAACTGCTTCTATGATCCTCCGTAATTATCTCCTTGTACAGCACCTACCCTGAGAATGGCATCCATTCTGCCTTTCTTAGATAGCCTGAGATAATCAGATACAAGATCTGGGAAAAGGATTTAATTTTCTTATCCAAATTAAGATTTTTTTGGATTGATTACCTCACTAAATATTTGCTGTTGGGAGCAAACTAAGCTGGTGCTGGTGGGGACTGCAAAGGGAATGACGGGTGCTCAATTATTTACAGACTTGCTTGGCTAGCTGACTGTGCGCCAGGAATGCAAAGAGAGCCGTCGCAGGGAATCTCATCGGAGATTTTTCATTGCGAGTAAAAAGCAAGCAATGACAACGGGGAATGTTCTCCTGAGTCAAAATGCTGAAACTGGCCCGGTGATAAATTGAGCTGTCACCAGGGCTTGATTATCACATCTAGAGCACGCCTTACCCCAATCTTTCCCCGAACTCCTTGAGTTTGCAGACAAGGAGCTTGTATTGGGTTGGCACAGACCTCTGAGGTCAGCAGGTTGCAATTGCTTGCAGTGCCTTTAGAAATCACGATTAATAAGTGCACTAGCTTTGTCCTTACCTAGCTTGTAGGTCTTTTATTGGTGCAGCCCTGAGTTGGGTCGGACGTCTTGCACGCTCAGCACGTGTGACTTCTTGCTGAGCGGTCAACGCCTGGCTTGTCCTGATCTTTCATGCATCTCTATAACTCACAGCAATAGAGATGGCTCATAACAATTAAAACCAGTTTATAAGCTGTGCAGAGATGATGTAAATTGTCACAACATTTTATGAGTGTGGTCCAGGAGAACTGCCGTCACAAAACATACGATAGGCTTGCAAGTGAAGGAAAGTTCATGTATTCTTCAAAATGGGAGAAGGAGAATTTGGCAGTAGTAGCTATTAATAAGTTATGAAATATGGGTTGCTGTCTAGGAAGCTCAACTATCAATGAAAAGCTGTAAGGAAAAAGCAGAAGCTAGCCATGTGAATCGTTTTATATATATATATCTCAAAAAGAAACCCTTGCAGTGTTATTGCATATCTAACTGGTTGCAGATGTTAAAATTGTTGTTAAAGACCTAGAAAATCTTAAATGGACTGAAGTCATGTATTTAGGAAGAAGCTGGATAACGTCATCTTATATTCACAGCAAAATGGGAATCGTATGACCTGCAGGCTGCAGTTTGGGAGGGCTGTAAGATCATCCCACTCTCCACTGAACAGGGCTTGGCAAGTAATGGTCCAGTCTGTTAAAAGCTGCTGATCAGGACAATGCCCTGTGCGGATTTGGACTTCTTCCTGTCTGTGCCTGTAGGTGCCTGATTGCACTGGCCCATGCCAGTTTCATGGATTTGACAGAGTTGGAAGGGACCTCTAGAGATCATCTAGTTCAACTCCCCTGCTAAAGCAGGATTGCCTAGAGCACATCACTCAGGACTGCATCAAGGTGGGTCTTGAAAATCTCCAGAGAAGGGGACTCCACGACCTCTCTCAGCAGCCTGTTCCAGTGCTCTGTCATCCTCACTGTAAAGAAGTTCTTCTCATGTTTGAGTTCCAGCTGTGGAGTCAAGCCTGGACCTGGGGCTGCCACTGAGACCTCATCAGCAAAGAGGTGAACTGCTTCATCCCTGTTACTTCATGCAGCTAGAGACATTGCTCATGTTTATTCATCCCATTATGGTGTTTCTATTTGTTCAATTGTAACATTAACTAGGCAAGATGCCAAAAAGAATCTCCTAATATTAAGCATATAATTATAAAAATGATGTGATTGCAAGTTCAGCTTCACTTGCTGTTATGAGATGCTGCTAATTTGGCTGATAAAGGGAACTATGTTGACGTACTGTACGCGCAAGCTTCTTTTAGGCCTTATTTACACCGTAAGTTACTGAAGGGATCTACATTTTTATGTGTATATTTATTTTCCACTAATAGGCTTCCATCCTGATCAGCTGCAGAGAGGAAGAGTGCGAAGCGATCAGTGCAGTTTGTGTATGTGCCTGTTGGCAATATGTGCTCAATTTCACCCCTGGCACAAGGTGGGACATGGAGCCTCGCCTCCATCAGGCTTCAGTAAATCCCAACTCACACTCATGTTTCCCTCAGGTGCTCATGCTGGGCTTGGGAAATACAAGGGACAGATGTGTGCATGTCCTCCAAGGCTTTGGGAAAGTTTTTTGTGGATAAACTTTGCTTGCTGCTGCAGGACTGTCTCTGGGCCAGTTTGCACCTACTCCCTGTGCACTTAAAGATCTTCTGTAAACTGCCCCAAAAAGGGTTTCAGAGATGCTGCCTGCCTGCAAACCCATGGAGTAACAGTGGCACCAAGTGGGCATATATGGGAACAGAACAACTAAAGCACAGCATAAGGGGACGTTAAAGAAATAAATGTGACTAAGACTCGCCATAAAGCTCTTTATGGTAAGGCCATCCCACAGTATGACCTAGTACTGGTGGAAGTCTAGCCCTGAACAGGAGGTTGGGTTGCGGACCTCCAAAGACTCTTCCTCCAACATGGCTCAGGTGTACCAGGAAAGTAAATGGGATGTAAAAGAGCAGTTTAGCCTCTTCTCACACAGCATCATCTATGGAGATCCTTCCCACCATCAGCAGAAAGGACAGAGTCCCAGTAAAATGGGGACCTGGCGAAGGGGATACCCAGAACACATGCAGACTCCTGTGGCCTCTTGTCACTCACGATTCCTGGCAGGGCATCGGCAGGCAGCGCCTTCTGGTTCTTCAAACTAGCCACAAGAGCTTTTGGATACCTGTGGGCAAACCCTTTGCGGTCTCCTTAGCCTCAGTATTTAAAAGCATCGCCTTTCTCCTGAAGTTGGTGTCCTCCAGTTCTAGGATCCTTGGCTACAGTGCAATTGGGGACTGAACTGACATGTTCAGTTCATATGGAGGGAGGAGGAACTTTCCCTGTTGCTGCAACAGCCACACTCAAAGTGAGCCATCGGGCTTGGAAAGATGCTCATCTGAAGATGCTCCTCAAGGAAACAGCAGGTAGGCACCTCTCCCAGGAACAGGATGGGATGAGCCACATGGATTTGCCCTGGGTTTTGGTCCTGTCCTTCCCTCCTCCTTAAGATGCCTCTCCCAGCCTGAGGTCTAACCATCCATAGCATCATCAAGTAGCCTGTGTTGGTCTGGAGATCATGTAGCTCAACCCCACCCAAAGCAGCTGCTCCTTTCTTGGGTTTTAACTACTATTGACTGGGGTGGTGCTGAGTCTGATGTGGGGATGCACTGCTGCAGCTCGGTTGACTCACTTGATAAAGAGCTTCTTCCATCCCCCAGATGCTTTCTTTCCACACTGCTGTGAAAGTGCCGGTAGGAGCCACCTGTGAACTCCTTGGGGGCTGTGGCAGGACAGGACTACCTGGCTGTAGTGGGTGACGTTGGAAGATTGAGCCCAGGGGAAGTGAGGTGAGACTCTGGGATGGGAGGGAATGGGAAGGGAAGGGAGAAGACAGAGGGTAGGACCGCTGGGCAGGATGGAGGAAGTCCTTGCTACATTGAGTGCTAAATGTTCCCCTGAGGGACCGGGAACATTAAAGGAAGAAAACCCTAAGAAAATGCTAAAATGCACCTTCTGACTCAGAAGATCCCTACAAAAGCAGTTGGGGAAACAGCACCCTGTACTTGCTGGGATTTATAACCCTTTTTCAACAGCTACTGGTGGCAGTGAGACTCTGGGCTGAGTGTGCCTTGCTCTGACCTTGCCCACCAATCCTTGTATTTGTCCATATTGAAACAAACCGTTTTGAGTTTACCAGTACATACAGTGACCTACCATGGGGTCCATCCTCTCCACTACCCCAACCCACCAGCCTTCATGCCCTCTGCAAGTCCTACGTCGTTAGTCAGGTTTTATGTTTAAATAATTGATAAAGTTAAATCCTAAAAGATTAAAATTAACCACTGTGAAGTATTGCTAGAATTAAGTGTTAAGTCAATTATCTTCTATTTATAATTACTCTAATTTTTACCCAGTTTTGATGCATTCTACTGTCTTGATCTAAATGTCATGCATTTCCAGTTTAAAAGTTTTACATGACATGCAGCCTTCCAGGGTGTAATTCGGATTCCCCTCCCATATCGGTGCCTCCTTGCAAGAAGTTCATATGTGCTAGTGGAGAGCTAAAGGAATGGGGCAGAGAGCAAGGCTGTCACAGACAAGGATGAAATGCAGCTGACAGGAGCAGGCTGTAAGAGAGAGAGGGAAAAATTGACAGTTAATAACATTTATAAGTAAACTCACAACCTGATAAAAATTATCCCCAGCTAGAAATAATACAGTTAATTTGCATGTGCAAGGTGTGATATGGACAGGCTTGTGACTAAGTACCTATTAAGTCTCCAGAAATATTGGCTTCATATAAGCTTTCCTCTCTGCTTTTCAATGTTCCAGTAATTAGTGAAACTTGAATCCTTTTGATGTTCTGCTGGCCAGTTATTTATTATCTCTTGGATGTGGTTGATCTGGATGTTCTGACAAAAAGACGTTCGGCCTTAGGAGTGTCTTTGACACCCCTTTTGCTTGTGCTGTGAGGAAAAAACCAACTTTTCTTCATCTTCACCATCCTTTGGTGAAAGTGTGGAGCAGAAATAGCTGCACCTTTCTGGTTAATTTAAATTTTTTCTATTGGAAATAGAAGCCTTTTCTGTAACTATCTTCTACTTGCGTAAAGATATGGCTATTAATTTAATTTCTACGTAGGCCTCTAAAGTAAAGAGACTTTTCTGTGAGGAGGAGGAGGAAAAGCAGGACTCTCAGAGTTCCAGCTGTAGAGGCAGAGGAACTGTTTGCAGATGGATTTGAGAGCACTGTAACACTAGGAGAGGGATAAGGGCTGTGTAGAGATGTGGCCACTTGGTCCTTTCTGCTTTGGTAGAGCTCAGTGATGCTGGGTGACAGCCACAAATGGCATCTGCAGAAGCACTTTGTTCCTGCTGTCTGACCGGACCTCCTTAGGGATCCCCCCTGCTTGCCTTCCCTTTCTGTTAGATACTTCTTAATTTTATTCTTTTATTCCTCAAGGAGAAAAAAAAAAAAAAAAAAGCAAGAACCATAAATTAAAGCAAAACCCCAGTTCATGGTCATACCAGAGGGTGTTGCTTGTGCGTGTTGCTTCTCGTTTCGCCCCAGTGTGAGAAACACTGGCTCACACTTAGAATTTAAAGAGGACAAAGTCGCCGAAGCAAAGGTATAAAAATTTATTGTACGAAACAGTGCTGAATCGGGTGCATCTCAAAGCAGAGGCACACCAATCCTTTAGTGTTTAGATATTTTATACCCTTATCCCGGCCGCCTGAGTCACTGTCTCTCTACTCATTGGCTGAGAAGCTGGAGCTCACATTCTTCCGGAGCCCGACCTATTACAGATCTAGTTTACACCTTTTTACCTTACAAGGCACACCCACCTACTCTACAAAATCATTATCCTAAACACACCTTTGATTAGTTGATTATGCTACATGTTACTGTCTTTGCTATCATCTACTGTCCAGTGTCAGTAGTTACAAGCACCCTGGTGGTCATATCCTCATCTTCATCAGCCACCCTCCAGAAGGCCTTCATCCACTTACCAGTCTTCACAGCCCTTTGTCCACTTATCAGTCTGCCATCAGCCTGGCTCTCTTCACCTAGATGACTTCCCGTAAACCAGGATCCCTGGACAGCCCCAGGGCATTTCTAAGGATAAATTCGGTACAATGGATGAGACTCCACTATCACCGAGCTGAAGCAAAACTCAGCCCATTTCTCACACCAGCATTGATTCCCATTCCCATCGCTGCTGGCTGCGGAGCATCCTGCAGGCCAAGCCCCGCTGCTCCCACGGCGGCTCCTCGCCTCCCCTCGCATCTGCACCGAGGGCTTTCCACGATGTATTTTGCTTGTTTTGTTTCTGTTACTTTTCCCTTCCAGTGGAGGAAAACCAAAAAACCCCAAATCCCAGTGAAGATGTCCCAGTGAGCAAATCCAAGGGGAGGGGCGGCCCGGCCTCCCCGGCCCCGCTCCCCGGCCTCCCCTGCCCGCGCCGCGCAGAGCCCCGGCCGCCGCCCCCATTCCCATGGAAACTCCGGCCGCCCCGGGCGGAAAGGGCAGGCCGAGAGGGGACAAAGGAGCCGAGGAAGGGGGAAGTGCGCGGGAAGGGGAGAAGCGCCGGAAGGGAGGGATGAAGCCGAGGAGCCCAGGCCCAGCCCGGCCGAGGAGCGGGGTCTCGGAGCAGGGGAAAGTTGGAGCGAGAGGGGGGAGAGGACGGGGACCGCAGCGCCGGGAGCCTGGCGGGAGCTTCGTGCGGGGCCGGGGGTCGGGAAAGCCCCTTGGGCCGGCTGCGGGCAGCCTGGGTGGGCCGGAGCCGGTGGGGCCTGCGCCGGGGTGTCGGGAGAAGCCGGTGGGGCTGGTTCGGGGGACACCCGAGCGGGCCGAGCCAGGGTCCCGGGCGGGTGTGGAGAGGACACCGGCAGCGAGAAAACGCCAAGTTGTGGAAGGAAAAGAGCTGAAAGCGAGACCCGGGAGCAGCAGAGGTGGCTGCGGTTCCTGCAGAGGTGGCTCACAGGTGGATGCGTCAGTATGTCAGGCTGTGACGAGCGTAAGTGATAGACAGGATTTGGGTTACCAGAGTGTTGTGGGTTGTTTGGGTGGTTTGTGTGGTTTTTTTTTTTTTTGTTTTGTTTTGTTTTGTTTATTTTTGCTTTTGCTTTGTTTTTAGAGAAAAGAGACAAAACCCAGAACACTGAGATGAGAGAGAGCCCGGGGGCGGAAGGGGCTTGGCCGAGCCTGGGCGAGCAGCCGGCACAGCGCTGCTTGCCCTGGCCCGGGAGATTCTGGGTGGGTGTCACCACTGTGCCCCGCTCCTGGGGGGGCTGGGGGCAACCCGGTGAGCGTGGAGAAACCGGGCAGGTTGTGCCCACACTGTCCCGACGCAGCCAGGTATCCAGAGTACACGACGACTTCGCTGCGATACATGAACCGTAGCACTGGGGGAGGATGGCAATTTGCAGCTAAATTAGTAATTTTAGGGGTAAAATACTAATTTTTCTTTTTAGCGAAAATAACTTGATGCTTTGTTAGAATTAGGTGGACCAGCATTCCTTGAAAGAGAGGAGATGTTCCAGTCCCTTGACCTTAAAATCTGCCCGGAATATATGCATCGTGAATAGCTCTGCCCTGCTAGAGACATCAAACTCCATCACACCTAAAAGCTTTTTTGGGTCTCGTGATGCGAGCAGCACGCACAGATTGCGAATACCAGTTTTCAGTGAAGAATAAAGAAAGAGGGACTGGTTTTGCCTTCTGGATGCTTCAAATGCAAGTATTGTTGCTATCGGCTCTGGGGTGGAGATTTCTTAGAAACACCATCTTGCTGATGAAATTTGCAGATGAAATTTGGTTAGGTTAATTGTACGTAAGTGCGTGGAAGGTGGCGTTTCTTGATGGGTAAGGGTGGGAATGCACCTAACCTGCTTTCCAGCAGGTGCTGTGAGCATCTCTGAAGGCGCGTTGTCAGGGCCTTGTTTGGATCCCCTGTGATACGTCTGTTTTGCAGGCTGAGGAGCACCAGGGTCACAGCATCCTCCCCAAATAAGCCTATGTCTGAGTAGCATGTTGTTGATACTGCCACTAATAGCATCATAGTAAGTTTTGGGAAGTCCTTGTAGGGAGGATTTTATCCTTGTTTTTTGTGGTAGAGATTTCCAGGCCTGGGCTCTGGAAGGTCCCATCTCTTCTGTAGGGCTGTGGTACCAGCAACTGTACAGTTGGGAGGAAAGGTTTTTTTTTTGCCCAGATGGAGACTTGATCTGCATCTCACATCTCCAATGTGAGCTAGTGTCTCCAGTGGCTGTTGAGTTCTGCACAAACTGTTTGCTGCTTTACAGGTGGCTTCACTTCTGAGTACAGTGTTGGCTTCCTCCCCAGTGCCCAAGTGAAAGCCAAAATTAGGTGTTCCACAGCTATGGCAAGTCAGCAGGTATGAGGTGCCAGCCAGATCTTGTTGTCATTATTTGTCCCTGAAGAGTCGTTGGTGTGGATGACCAGGGGTCCACTGCATCCTTGCTCACGTTCTTCTGTCTGCAGCAAATGATCTGATGCTGGGAGGCAGTCAGAGATGAACTGTGGGCCAATTTGCAACTTCCTTGGACCCCCTGCAGCTTTTTCACTCCCATTGCACTTCTGTGTGCTGGGGACACACACATTATAAACACCTACCTCTCTCTATCTAAAGAGGGATATTGCTCTTGTTTCAAAACATGCCACCCAACTTACTGAATTGGCATCTCCCAGCACCAAAAATAGCGTCCCTGCCCCTTGCTGCTCACTCCAGTCTCTGCTTTCCAAGTATGTCATACG
The DNA here is from genome assembly GCA_013399435.1 of Arenaria interpres. NCBI lineage: Eukaryota > Metazoa > Chordata > Aves > Charadriiformes > Scolopacidae > Arenaria > Arenaria interpres. The sequence goes on along the minus strand of VXAK01024026.1, from coordinate 6,240 downwards.
TGGAGATAGCATAAGGACGGTCAGTACCTTGGGGAAGAGTGGCCAGGCCATTGAAGGTACAAAGATGCCTGGCAGGTGCCCAAGGATCTGAAGGTGGCATGTTGCTTTCTAGCATTCAACAGGGAGCATTTGGTGCCATGTGGCCGGTGGCTACATCCTTGTGCCAGCACAAGTGTGTGCTGGGGTGAGGATGGGGAGAAGGCGAGAGGGTTCTGGTGGCTCTCCTGGCCGTGCTGCTGATCAGGGGGTGCAGCCAGTGGCATATTCATTTCCCTGCATCAGGTAGTGCTCCTCATACTTTCTCTGTCGGAAATGTGTCACTTTCACCAGGACCTGCTCAAACTCCTGGACCTTTACTGTTTCTGATGCAATTAGGGCTGATTGGAGCAGGCTTTCCTCCAGATATTGAACACTAGTTGGCTGGTAAAAATTTTGGCATGTGTGCTGCTGGGCTATGTGTTACTTGAAGATATGTGAGAACAAAGGCAGATTGCAGAGCTGCAGCAAGCCCCAGTCCAGCTCCAATCAGGAGGAATGGGGGTTCTTTCAAAAACTCATCTGCCGTCCAGCCCCTGGGCTGCAGCTGCCCATAAAGCCACAGTCATGCTTCTGAGATTCTTTAATTTCATACTTCATCTGCAGATGTCCTACTTGCTGACAAAACCGTTAATAGCTTGAAAACAAGCACTGCTTTTGAGGTGCAGCCTCCCAAAATCATATTAGAAGAGCTGGTGTCGTCCTCTCTCATGAGGAATACGCATAGTGCAGCCACAGGCTGTGTGAGAATTTTTTTTCTTCCATTCAGTTCTGTATTGGTGCTTTATAACTTTGTCTAAGATTTATTATATGACTTTTTTTTTTATAAGTGCAGCCTTTGTTCACCCTGTAGATATGTATTTTTTAGACTTTGAGTTTTCTCAGGGTACTGGTGTGATTACAGCGCTACGTTGGCACTACAGTTGGTTCACAGAATAATTTATTTCAAGGATTATCGATTTACTGGGTATCTCTTGCAGCAGGAGGGGTTGTATCTGATAGAAGTTAAACCCCTGCCTTCTTTACCACCACTTCTAGCTGGATTTTACTTGTCAAGACAATCGTAAACCTTTCCAAAGCCCCAGAGCCTCAGTAAAAGGAAAAAAACCAAATTCTTTGGTTTTGCGTTAGATGTGCTGAGGTTGTTAGTGCTGTGCCTCTTCTTGTTAGCACCATGTGATTTCACAGCCCAATTTGTGTAAAAGTCAGTTCTTTGCAGCCGAGAAGGGAGGCAAGGATGCTTAGCATAGAGTTACCAAACAGAATTTATTCTTTTGTAGTCTAGCTATGTGTGTAGCGGTACCTCAGCACAGAGGGCACAGATACAGAGGAAAGCACGGATTATGTATGTGATAATACAGCTGTAGAGACCAGTCACATTTTTCATGTTAAGGCATGGGCTAATAGGTTACTGTTGTTGGTGTAATCAGTGTGTACTTGTCCCTGGCAGGATGCGTATGTGCTTGTTCTGTGCAGGTGGTACACACGTCACGTATGGTCGCACATGTGTGGTGTGATGATCTTCCTTGGTGTAAAGCCTTGTCCCGTACAGGTGGTAGTGGTGTTTATCCTCGATTCTGGTCGGTTGCTGTTCTGCCTGTGGTAATATGCCTGGTTCCATCAAAGGGTAAATCTTCTATTGTCATTGGTATGGGGTGTTCGCAGCTGGTAAGAGCTGGCTTTGGTTGGGTCTTCAGGTCACGTTGACCCTGAGGTAAAAGCTCATAGTCTCAGGTAGTGTGCATTCTTTTAAGCAAGTCGTATTGAAATTAGCATCTCACCTTTCACATTTGTCCCTAATTAAAGGTTTCCCCCAATATCTGGGAGTAAACAATACTCTTAAAATTCATGCTGTTTAGAAATGCAAAATGTGCTTGTTCACAACAAGGAATCACGTTACAGAGTTTGATCAATTTATCAGTAGCTCAGCAGATGTAAAAGGATATTTTCTGTTGTTTTGAGGTAATCTTATTTTTTTTCCAATGGAAGATGCACATAGAGAAACATTAAACCCTTGATTGACAGCTTGCTTAAAATAAGAACACAATAGCTGCTTTTTCTTTTATTTCTCTGCTCAAATCACAGGTTTCTGCATTTTTCATCGTGACGGAGCTTTCTTCATCATTGTTAGTGTTCAGTGTTGTAAGCTAAATCCTCTTTCTAAAGGATTTAAGAATCTAAGCTAAATCTTTATCTCTCTCGGCTTCTGCAACGAGGATGCTGTGATGATGCTGAGGGAGATGCAGCAATTAACTCTACGCCAGGATTTAGCTCTGCCCTCAGTCGAGCTAGAGATGCTGCGGAGAGGTTGCCAGAGACATAGAAGCCTGCATCCAGGTTTTTGCTGCATCCCTGCTGCTGAGAGAGATATACATCATACCCAGAACTATTGCCTGTCCCTGTGGAAGGAGGGGATGCCTAGAGATGTTGATTTGCAAGGGAGATCGATCTGGGCACTGGGTTTTCACGCTGCCTCAGCACCATCTGTGAGAGTGGGGTGTTGAGACCCCTCCAGTGATGCAGGGGCTGCGGGATTTTTCAGTTCTGGTGCCGAAGCTGCACTCAACGGTGAGGTCTCTGTGGCGCAATGGACGAGCGCGCTGGACTTCTAATCCAGAGGTTCCGGGTTCGAGTCCCGGCAGAGATGATCTCCAGGCAGGTGTCTCTTTTCTTTTAATGCATGTTCTTCTATAGGTCCCAATCTGTTACCTTTATAACACCCCCGAGGGCTTCAGACAGGAAGATAATGACTTTTCACGACACCCTCTCTGCAGCTGATGCACGTAACAGTTGTGTGCTCCCTTTCTAAGGCATCTCTCTTTCATCATAGTCCCCTTTCCTCATTCCTTTTGGTATCTCCTGAATAGCTAGGTGTTCTAACCCCACTTGTTCCCCCGATATTGCTCATGGGTCCCATCCTTGATACCTGTTTAAGAGAAGTATTGTGCTTTCCAGTAGAAATCAGGTGGATAGGCAGCTTTCTGTTGATATTTCCTGTGATAAATGAGGTAATTTCTTTTCAAATGCCTGGCGAAAAATGTGGGTCTCTATTCTGAATTTCCACCTGTGGTGGTGCAGAACTCCTGGGCCACGTTGCGATGTCAGGACAAGCCAACATTCTGTTCTTGTCCTGGTTACAACTGCAGTGAGTTGGGATGGTTAGGCATTCCCCAGGTGTACCCGAAACTCTTCCTGCCTGGATTGTAGTCCACTCTGGAAGGTTCCAGAATTACTCAGGAAGGTGACAAGAATTGTGGCCAAAATAGAAAAACACTGGCCAAAGTCAGTCATCTCTTGATACTATAAATAGTGATCCTAAGTGAGACCCTTTGAGCCCTCCAGGACCGCAGCGGGCTGTGATGCCATGTCTCACCCTGAGCTGGGACATCTCTCAGGGAAGATCACTTGAGAAAATGTAGGTAGGCGTCTGTGCCTGTCACCTCTGTGTATCTGGGAAAGTGGCTCTAGTGCAACTGAAGCTGCCAGTGAGGAAACAAAAAAAAAAGCAGATTTGTTCAAAAAATGCAAAAGCTCTAGTGGCCTGTATCAACAGCTGTACCAGAGATGGTGCCAAGTAGTTTTTCCTCCACTCGGCTGTAGTCTTCACAAACCTCAATGAAAGAAGGAAGCTTTAGATTCTTATGCTAAAGGGTTTTGTCCTCTCTCTCGGCAGAATGTCAACTGCCACCATTTCTACAGGGTTGCCCTTTCTTCTGCCGCGCCAGCACAGGATGGATGGAGAGGATCCGGAGTGCTCTGTGAGTACGAGGTACGTCTGCCATGTGGGTCTGCGTTTTTCCTAAGGTCCTTGTAGTATGGACTTTGAAGTTAACACGAAGGATGTGCCAGCTCTCCTTCAATAGTTTTTTCTATGAAATATTTTAACAAAACACACAAAAAATAAAATAAGGTCTATTCCAGGGCATGTTATGCCCGTGCAAAGCTTACTTCCCTCCATTTATTTTCTCTTCCTGAAAGCATAATCTTCTCTTTCTGCATGCTGTCCATTAAATGACACTGTGAAAATAATTTTGTACTAAAAGAGGGAAAAAACTGTTTGTAAGAGTTCAGATGTTCAAAAGAAGCAGGCTTTGTTTTCATGATAAAAGCTTTATGCTTTTTTTAGTTGCTACAAGACTTTGCACTCTCTTTGCACCTCTTTGTCAGTCTTTGGGTTCTCAGTTGTAACAGTCGAGATTTCATAGAACCCTGTTCCTCTGCGGGTTCGGCACAGCCAAAAGCGTTGACCAGTCTGCCAGTCCTTTTTGGTAGCCTGATAGATTGTAGCACCGACGATTTGATTCTCCCCTTCCCCCCAAAGAACAAAACCATTTGGGGGATCTCTTATCTTGCTTTTTTTTTTTCTATGCTAAATGAAACTTTAAAAAACAGTTAAAATTATATAATTTACAAATGGTCTTGCACGATTTAAACTGCAACTGCCAGTATAGCTGTAGCATGAAATTTATGAGGTCTACTTAAGCAGTTAGGTATTTGATCTAAATCTTTATAAAAGGAGAGGCAACTGAAGGTTTGGTTTTTTTTTTCCTCCGATATTTAGACAGAGTGTTCTGAAGTACTTTATTTCTGTCTGGCTTTCAGTGGCGCATTTCCCTGGTGGTAGAGTGGCATCTCTCTTGGGCAGTGCCACTGGCCAGAGTCCCTTTGTGTTGTGTAGCACACAAAAACCCCCTAGCGAAATTATAACTACATAGGTAGTGTTAATGGTATCAATTCATGGTTGTGCACGTTAAATGAGTGCCAAGGGAAAGCCAAATACTTTTATAGTATAAGTATTTTTCTTGGGCATATATAAATGTACGCCTTGTTGTAGCCACCTTGTGCTGCTCGACAGATGCCCCGGCCCAGGTTTGCAGCTGGTAGTGGAGCCGCCTGAGGGGAAGGGGCCAGCCCTGGGTCTGGTCTTTTTGTGCATTTTTTTTGGTGAATAAAGAAAGGGGTGCATGTGTCTGGGGGGGTGGTGATGTCATTTGAAGCACCCCGAAGTCGGAGCAATGATGTGGTGGAGGAGCAAGTGAGAGGGGAATGTGGGAGTTATGGGGTTCCCCCCAAAAGAGGTGGGTCACAACCTCAAAATGTCTGAAAATTCAGGGGGGTGGGGGTGGTGGTTAAAAAAAATGTTAAAACCTGTAAAATACGGGCGCGAAGCATTGAAATGGAGAACAATCTCTCATTTTAATATGTATTGAAAAATAATATTCTTTTATGTGTGTAAAAAGGAGTTAAAAATAAAAACCTCTAATCTCTAAGTATTCTGTGATTCTGTATTATACAAAGGAGTTTAGAATATGAAGAGTTTTAAAAGATTTATTTATAGAGAGATATTAAAGTGTCAAAATATATGTCTAAATGGATAGTGAATCTAATTAGATGTTCCATATACTAAGTGTTAATATATGTCTAAATAGATGAAACTCTTAACAAAGTGATGCAGCATCCCTGGGGCTCGTTCCGGGGTGAAAATTCCTCTTCTGCAGGATTTTGGTGCAGAGGCCATGGCTGTCACTGCCTGGGCTGCGAGTGGGGACAGGGCACAGAGCTGGAAGGCCTGCTTGCCTGCCGGCAAGTGGTTACGATCCCTGGGTGGAGTGATGTGGGCTGAGAACGGTCACCGCTCATCACCCTAATGGGGGCTCAGAGCGGGATGAGCGAGGGGGCGCCACCTAGCGGGCGCGGGTGGGTACTACAAGGGAGGGGGCACGCATGCGCAGTGCGCCCACCCAGCTCCCCCCGGGAGGGGCTTTGCGCCCCGAGCACATGCGCTGTCCCGCGGAGGCCGAGCCAGCGCCGGGCCTGGGGGTGAACCGGCTCCGGCGGCGGCCTCCCTGCCACCCGGAGCGGCTTCTGTGCCACCGGCCTGCAGGCACGGCTGCCCCGCCTGGCCCCGAGAGCGGCCATTAGCGCTCCAGTACCGGCTGTAACCGCGCACCAGGGCCCCCGGAAGTGCCGGTCAGTCAGTCCTCTGGGTGTCCGTCTCGACAGCCTTTCAGTCCGCTGAAACACCGGAAGTGCCTGTCAGTCCTCCGGCGTCTGTCTCCATGGCCCGACGGTCCTCCAGGATACCGGAAGTGCCTATCACACCTCCGGAAGTTCATCTCTATGGCCATGGTGGCCATCACCCCATCATCAGTGGTGATGAGTGGCAACTGGACCTGGGGGAGATGGCTGGAGACCCGGCCCAAG
>VXAK01024025.1:0-28386 GCA_013399435.1 Arenaria interpres | reverse complement strand
ATTCTATGATCTATGACTCTATGAATGTCACCTAAAATTTCAGCTGAGTCATGAAAACCAGCTGGTGAAACATATATAACTATGTGTTATAATAGGTGTGGGTGTGTGTATGGTGTGTGCGCTTTGGCAAAGAATAGTTCAGTTGGATATTTCTTTTTTTTTTTCCCCTAGCATTAGTTATAAGTGGCATGACAATGCCACTTGGGGAGGAGGGGAAATGTCTAAATGCTACACACAGTACCTCTCCTTCCGAGTCTGTGGGAATGTTCTTGCTCAGCTCACCTCATGGATCCTTGCTGATTGTTGGCACACAAGATAATGTTCACATTTTCTAAAGCTGACATGTTGATAGCAGCCTATACGAAAAGAAAATCCAATTTTTCAATAGAGAATTATTTGATATATGTGGGTGTAGAATGTACTAAGTCCTTACTCTGTTCTCTCTTGGTGCACACTTAATATTATTAGGATTCATTTAGGGATTAAAGCTGTTTACTTCTGTTTTAGCGTGTCTCACTTGGGATGCAGGTGCTTGGGAGGAGTCAAAGGCATCACCAGCAGAACCCTTTACTTCCACTGGCTTGTACAGCTCCTAGTATCCCCTCTCAATTCTGCTGCAACTCATACACTCCTTAGCTCCTGGAAAGTGAGTTCAGGACTGCTGGTCTCCGTCTAGGACCTCCTGGACCAAGACACGGGACACAGGACAGGCACCCTTAAATTATTTCTTTGGCTGCTTTACACTAGGAGTTTCCTACTTGATATTTCCAAGTAAGGTCTGGGAAACAGACCTTCCAACCCTCCTCCTTTACTGGCTAGACAGGGAGGACTACTCACAGGAAGATGTAGAAAGAGTTTATTGGCTTCCATTGGCACCTAATCCAGCATCGCAATTCTGCCAGCTACTCTGATCCCTCCCCACCTCTATTTGTGGTTTGGTTTCTTTTTTCTCCCTCTGAACGTCACTTCCAATAAATCTTTTAACTTTTTGTTTGCTTACTGTGTGAGCTAAAACTTATTCCTGTGCCTGTGATCTCCAAGGTGCAGGAAATTTAGCTGCCAAAGCCTGCATGTCTACAATAAAAACAGCGAAACAGCTCAGACTGTCACAGTTTGAAAAGCCGGGATACAAAAAGTCTGCAAGGCCTGGGCTGACAGGGCTGCAGAGTATAGTATTAAGGACTTTTGTATTAGACCTGTAAAGTTTGCAGAGCTTCAAAACTTTAGATGTTGAGGCACATTGAGCTGGGATAGATGAAATAGGGTGAAAGCAGAAGTCTGGAACCAGAATGCAGTTGTGTTATTTGTTTTCTCTTTTGAATAACAGGCATTTTCTCCAGGTAGTAGACTTGTAAAAACGTAGTCTGTCTGCAGGAAGGTGACTAAGCTGCATCCTTCAAGGCCAGGCTGGATGGGGCTTTGAGCAACCTGGTCCAGTAGGAGGTAGAAACTCAATGATCTTCTAGGTCCCTTCCAACCCAAACCATTCTATGCTTCTTTGACCCTTGTATTGGTGTGGGTGCCACACTCCTGGGCTCCCTCAGGTTTTGTGAACATTGCACAGGAGGACAACAAGCAAAGGTAGCAAGAAAAGACTGAGAATAGCAGGGTGAGAGTTAAATCTGACCACCTTTCAAAGAACAAAGGCAAGATACATTAAGTAATCAGTGGCACTCATTTGGCACACAAGAATGATGGTGGTTTTTTTGGTTGGTTGGGTTTTTATGAATGTCAGCTGGCCTCCTGAGTTTCTTCCTGACCTGACAATTATCTGCAGCAATAACCCGACGGTTATTCACACAAAGCAATATGTGATATGGAATGAAGGGCACTTACTGGCACTGAGGGTGAAAAACAGGTTTTTAAAAAGCAAGTACATAGTATCTAGCTATAATGCAACGTGTTAGCTTTTATAATTTTATATACTGGAAACACAATTCAGATGCCACAAAATTTTCATAGTTTGCCTGATGTGACAAGTACAAGAAAAACTACAGTAACAGAGAACACATCATTTTTTAATACCTGATGCCTTTTTGTAAATTTTGGTATTTTTCCTGCCTTGAAATGGCACTTTCAGATCCTGTAACCACCACACTGGTGGTGAAGCACAACAAACTTAACTTACTTTACACTCAGTTGAAGGGAGGTAAGTCTCACTATAAAAAAAACAAAACAACAACAAATGCTTCATCCCAAATATATTTCGGTCATAAGCCACAAAGAATCATGACTATGACAGAATCTTCTATCCAGTTTCTGTTTCCTGCATTCTGCCTCATTCCAAAATAGGCATATTTGGCAAAACAAGAGTTCTAAGTAGCTTTGATTAGCAGAGAGACAGCATAACCATAGCACCTCTGTCTTAGTCAGCTTAACTGCTGGAGAGAAAAGTCACAATCACATTGCAAACATCTTAAAAAAAAAAATGTCCTAAAAATAGAGAAATTCTCCTGGTCAGGTCTTTAAAATAGGAGGGACAAAGAAACACAAACCACTTGTATTTTTATTGATCTGTTATCTCCAAGCGTTTCTTGTGACCTTTCAGGATACTAATAATATTTTAATGCTTTGCATTAATTAGATTTAAAATAATGCAAAGATTAAATGCCCCTTGAATAAACAATGGAACAGCTGTACTAAATAACCAGATGATAGCCATTTAAATAGTTATCAGGGAATACAGCTTTTCAGACAGCAAGGACTGCCAAGAAGTCTTAGGGAAAGTTGAAAAGATCAATTCCTAACCCTCGTACCCAGTTATTACAAAATAAAAATAAAAATGCATCAATAAAAAATATGCAATAGATTTAGCGTATTACTAGAAATACTCGTAAGTAAGAAAATTAAAATAAATGCTGCTACAACATTTCATAAAGCAAGATCTAGAAACAACAGTAAATATTCGTAATGGCATGGATTTGAAACACTCCTTGCAAGTTCCACTGTTGCCTTCTGTTAGTTTGTGAGAAGATAATGAGTCCTTTGAGATTAACGCAAGGTAAAACAGGGAGGAGGGCCTGCTTCAGAGGACAAAGTCAGTCTTTCCTGTTGACCTAGTTAGACTTTACTTCTCAAAAATAGGTCTGTTCCCTAACTCTTGCATAAGTCTCAGTGCAAAGCAAAATAGGAACAGATTCCATAAGATGGGGAAATGGATTCACTTCTTGTTATGTTGTGTTCTTTATAATGCACATGGGAAAAGAAACTAAGAATTCTCTTATTTCAGATAAGAAAGAGGAGAAATTGCAATATTGCTTTCATACAGTCTTCATAATACAAATCAATCTGTCTTTCAAGTGAAGTGCATAAAAGATTGGGGAATAGGGATTTAAACTTTTTAAAAAGACTTCTAAGAACCATAGATGAAGTTCTCACTAGGCTTCAACTAAAGTTGTTTAGATATACTTGCCTCAATTCAGTCTTGGCTTTCTGTTTATACGTCTTTCTCTACCAGGACAAAATGTATGTAAAGTGGATATAAAATGCAACCAAATCAGACATGGCATTTTATACCGACTCTACACTCACTCTGTCGTAGTACAACTGATAACAGTAAGGAGCCTTATTCTCTTCTATGTGGCATTGGTGAAAAAAGGATTTTTTTAGTGACCACATATTTTCATTTTTGCTGTCTTTAAAGCACTAGTCATGAGAACTTATGGAAAATAAACTCTACATACTGAGACAGGTTTCTTGTCCTGTCACTGGGCACTACTGAAAAAAGACTGGTCCCATCCTCCTGACACCCACTCTTTAAGTACTTATAGGCATTGATCAGATCCCCCCTCAGTCTTCTCTTCCACAGACTAAAAAGATCCAAGTTCCTCAACCTTTCCTTGTAAGAGAGATGCTCCAGGTCCTTCATCATCTCTGTAGCCCTCTGCTGTACCCTCTCCAGCAGTTCCCTGTCCTTCTTGAACTGGGGAGCCCAGAACTGAACACAGTGCTCCAGATGGGGCCTCAGCAGGGCAGAGAAGAGAGGGAGGATGACCTCCCTCCACCTGCTGGTCACACTCCTCCTGATGCACCCCAGGATGCCATTTGCCACAAGGGCCCATTGCTGGCTCATGGTCATTCTGTTGTCCACCAGGCTCCCACTGGTTGTCCACCAGGTCTTTTTCCTCAGAGCTGCTTTCAAGCAGGTCAGCCCCCAATCTGTCCTGGTGCAGGGGGTTATTCCTGCCCAGGTGAAGCACCCTACATTTGCCCTTGTTGAATTTCATCAGCTTCCTCTCTGCCCACCTCTCCAGCCTGTCCAGGTCTCACTGTATGGTGGCACAGCCTTCTGCTGTGTCAGCCACCCCTCCCATTTTTGTGTCATCAGCAAACTTACTGAGGGTATATTCCATCCCTTCATACAGGTCATTGATGAATATATTGAAGAGGACTGGATCCAGTAATGATCACTGGGCAACCCCACTTATTGAGGACCTCCAGCTAGATTCTGTGCCACCAGTCACGACCCTCTGAGCTCTGTCTTTTAACCAGTTTTCAATCCACCTCACTGTTCATTCATCTAATCCGCACTTCCTAAGCTTAGCTACTAGGATGCTGTGGGAAACTGTGTCAAAAGCCTTGCTGAAGTCCTCTAGATAGAGGATACTAGAAGAAAAGTTCTGAAATCTCCATCTTTGGACAGATCTCTGAGCAATCAATCTAGGAAGTGCTTCTCTGAGTATGGGGCTGGATTAGAAGACCTCCACAGGTCCCTTCTAAATAAGACCTCCACGGGTTCCATGATTCTATGTGTAATAATTTCAATTTGATTATGTGGAAAAAATGACAATCTGATCTGAAGACATAAGAAGCAAAATATAATGTATGAAAACACCGTAAGAAATCTTAGTCAATGTCATGTCTGAAGTGACATTCATAGTGCAGTTGCAATGCTAAAGCTATGAAATACGACTTGTGAACCGGATAAGAAAGACTCTTTCAGAATGAGGTGTATGTATACGTACAGTTGTATTTATTTTAATTATTTTACATACACACAGAAATGCACACATACCAAAGACAAATTGCAATCCTTATGTACATACTTGTCCGCTATTGATATTGTAAGTATGAAAGTCTAAATATAGCCACAGCAATCTTCAACACTATGCGATTAAGACTTAATTCACATACAGGCAAAAAGGACAACTGGAGAATATAGAGAAAAGAGCAGGGCAAGATTCTAACACCGATAGAGCAAAAAGGATATTAAAAATATGCAGTCTTGAAACACAGATAACAAAAGCTGTTAAACAGCAGACCAACATTATGCTGAAGAATTGAACTGACTTGTAGCAAGTTGGAAATGATAATGTATCATAGAATAGAATGAGAAAAATACCATTTTCACTTCTTCTCTGTGTGTTTTAAGGCAGTTTCTCTTCATCACCAGCTAGATCAATGTATTTTTGAGCCTACAAATCATATATTCTCACATTAATAATATGAATCAAATCCTCCAGTGAGTAGTGCTTGTGTTGCATTGCTAATACATTAGCTTAGATCATGAAAATCCTGAAAAAAGTACATGCCAGCAAAGTTACCTGCTCTTGCATCACTGCCTGAAATATCAGAAGTGACACCCAGAAGATGTCACTTAGAAGAAATATGTTCCAGCACTAAGTAACAGAACTATTAATGAAATTTTTACATTTTTGTTAATCATGAGCATCAGAGTGCTCACAGAACTCACAGAAAATCAAGACAATAAAAGTTAGCATGATGAGTCTGTTGTTGACATATTCTGATGTAGAGAAAAAAAGAAAAAAAAAAAAAGAGCTTAAATGCACACATATCTGGCACATCTGATAAGGTTTGCAAAATCATACCCAAACTGATATGCTAAAAATTGAATTGCAGAAATTTTTGACCGCTAATGGCTTTTGCAGATTTAAACAAGGCCAGAGAATGCCCACTTTGTGCTTTAGACACCAGGGAGATATGATTCACCAAATTAGCTTCCACACCTAGTCTGCATTAAGAAATAACAATATTTCTCTCAATGACTCACACAGTAGATATGTACACTAATGTACATATCATATTTTTCATTTTATATAAATGTATTGGATTTTGTATCAAAAATTACTCCCGTACATTAGACTAAAATTTTATTAGCAAAACCTTATGTATCATGAAAAGGAGCCTAACCCAAATTATTCTACATTTTCCAACACCTTTTTCCCCCTGCCTCCCTCACTTTCCCCCTAAAGTACTCAAAGTTCATCTGCAGGCAGTGCAGTTTATGCTCTTACACACTTCAGTCTGTAACGGATTATTCCCAGTAGATTGTCCTTGGAAAGAGAGAACACAAAGACTAACAGTCTTGATAGTGGTGCTGAAAAAGAGAACTGTTCTTTATCATAAATAGGGTGATCAGTGTCCTGCTCATATGATAAGAGTGACCCCAAAGCCTTGAGAGTAATTATCTCACAAACCCCAGTTTATAGCTTTGTGTCTATTAACAATAGAATAAAAGTGTTTCCTCCTGTTTAAGATATACGACAGCTAATAGAGAGTGCTTCAGAATAAACAAGGAATTAAACTTTTTTACTTCTTCCATCTGCAGAACTTTCAAGGCCTCTCTCAATGAAAAGGTCTTTTATGAACTTTGCTATGCGCTTGGTGCCTCGTTCAGTAGGTAACAAATATATCACAGGGTTTTGGGTGGAGTAAAAACTGATGGGGAAGAAAGGACAGATCAGAGACAGTTAATGTCAAAGACCTTCATGAAAACTTCTTGACTCATCACAAACTTCCTTGTCCATGATAACTTCCAGTCTCTGAACTGATTGCCTACCTAGCACTGGAGTAACAGTACTTCCCTGAAGTAATGTGGATTAAAAATTTCCATCCAATTTAATAGAAAATAGTTTTTCTTACTCGTCTAAAAAAAAAAAACTCAACAGCTAAAAGTTGAATCCCTTTTCTCAGACTTTCACTTTAAAAACATGTTTGTAATATTTGGGCCCAAGATGAACAAATTATACCTTCCGCACAGATTTATGATATCTTTCCCAAATCACTTTTACCTGGATTTTCCACCCAAAATATTATGATGCTTTAATTCTTCAGTGAAAAGATAATATTTTTTTACTACTAAAATTTTTTTATGCCATTAAAAAGCTTTTATTCAAAAAGTTACCACAAACTCAGCAGAGGGAACCTTACGTACAGTTATTAGATGGCCCTGCAGAATTCCTGACACTCTTTGTCTCAGCAAGGTCAAGCAGGGATCTTCATTCATATTTAAATTCCAGCTAATATTCAGAGAGAGGGTTTTGCATCATATTTTCCAGATCTAATTAATAACATCTGGACATCTGGGAACAGATTTAGAAGTGCTAAATGTGCAACAGCTAAGAAATTCATGTGCCAGATGATAGAAGTAGGGAATGGAATACAAGTACTCAGGAGAATAAAAGAGATTTTTCAGTAAAACACTTCATGCTTTGTTTCATCCCACAAATGTGAGAAAGCAGAAAAAGGGAATAGAGTAAAACAAAAGGAAGATTTAGGTCCTGATCCTCCCCTGAAACCTAGCAACAAGGCCACGTATCCTCAGCAAAAGGACAAGTAACAAACAACTATGCAACTGTTATGTGAAAGAAGAAAAAAAAAATAGATTAAGTAGGGAGAGCATAAGATTTGATTAATATGAAAAAACAGAGCTGTTTATAATGAAGTCTAACTACTGCGTTATTGTGCAGGGATAGATAGGAGTGGGGTGAGGAATGATGTATTGGATCAGGTCCCATGGACTTTTCCACCTTCGGGTTCTTTAAATGGTCTTGAACATGATCTTCTTCTCTAGGTGGTTGTCTTCTTTCAATAGGTGGTTTCTCATTCTCCCAGTCCCTGCCTTTGCCTTCTGTGACTTGGGCAGTGTGGTTAGAGCACCTACCAAGGAATACTGAGGCAAAAAAGTCACTGACTACCTCAGCTTTCTCCATATCCCACATCTGTGCAGGTCTCTGGTTTCCTTCCAGAGACAGGCCATGCTTTCCCTAGTCTTCCTTTTATCACTGAGGTACCTATTGAAAAAAGTTTTTCAATTTGCCCTTGAACTCCCTGGTCAGATTTAATTCTATCAGGGCTTTCAGAGGCACTTTCTTCTGTTTACCAAGCTACTCACATTTCACTTTGCAGGTCAATTGAGCAGTCTAAACCTTGTTGAGAGTCTGTTCTGACCACCTATGATATGGATGAATTCACAGAAAGAAAATAATAATACCGACAGCATTTTGAAAGTTAATTCACAGAAAAAGGAAAGGCTTGCTGTGGTTTTGCAAAAAAAAAAAAAAAAGAAAATAAAAGAAAAAAGTAAATAAGTAAGTTTATCTCACATTACAGAAACAAAACTAAGCAGGGAAGTTAGAAAAAAAAAGGAAAAAAAAAAAGTAAGGCTTAAAAATTTGGATCTAATATAAAAGACAATGTTGTCTCTTGTTTCAGAGGTGCATGGTTTCATTACATTACTGCCTAAGAGCATATAAAACCAAGAAAGCTATAAAAGCTATGTACAGCGCAGTAATTTAGATGCACAGCACAAGTGTAAAAGAGCCAGTGCTGCATCTCAAAGGAAAGCCACTGTCAAACAAATAGTCATTTCATTTCCAAAATTGACAAGTAGGGTCATCTGTTTTAATGTTCTGTGACTGTGAGCTATACCTGTCCAGAATAAAAATGCCAGTATTGCCCTTTTCACATACGCAATAAAATGTCTGGAAATGGATAACAAGCAAAAGCTTGCTGGCTTTGGGTGTCTACAGATGTAAGTACTCAAGGAGTTAACCTGCCAGGATTAGTTTTTATATAAACAGGATAAATTCAACCATGCAGAGAAATGGAATCTCTACAAAGGGGAAAAGTATGACTAAAGGGAGAAATTTCATCACCAGACTGGATTGAAAAGAATGAGAAGTCAAAAAACAAGTGAAAAATAAGCATTTAAATTAAAATTTTCACGGAACATGCAAGTCTTGCACAGGATGAGATAAATAATGGTACATTTATTCAAATAAAATGAATTTGTAAATGGTCTACTGATCATCACATAAATGTGGAAAGGAAATATTCAACCCAGTGCAACAGGACTTATCTATACAACTAATAAAATGGAAGGGCAGATCTCTAGTAGTGCAAGGATGACAGGTTTTCATTCACAATAGCTTCAATATTGTGATCCAGAGACCTAAACCACTGTAAAGTACAATACATCTTGCTGGTTTAATGTAAAAGATCACTGGATTTGATCTGAAGTCATGGCTAGTGCCATCTAAGTTTCTTCTTTATGGATCCCCACAGCTTTTATGTGGGATATAGAAAAAGTAAAGAAGCAAAAGATAATTCACTCGTTACAGGGAAAAGCAACCACACCCCAAAGAAAAACAGATAGCCCTATATACAGGAAAGTTACAGCAGACAGACCAAATGCTGTAGAATGTTGTGATGAGTTATGAAATTTTTCTAAATTATATCACACCAGAAAACATGTATTTCAATATAAGTAATGTAGCAGGTGTACTCAAAGTAAATGGATTTATTCAGGGAACACTTTCAGTCATACTTTATATAACAAAAAACAATGCTACCTTTCTCCAAGGAATCATAAAATGATAGAATCATAAAAACGTTCGAGTTGGAAGCGACCTTGAAGATCATTGAGTTCCAACCCCCCTGCCATAGGCATGGACACCTCCCACTAGACCACATTGATGAAAGCACCGTATTAAACACCTCCAGGGATGGGGCAGCCACAGATTCTCTGGGCAACCTGTTCCAGTGTCTCACCACGCTCACAGGAAAGTATTTCTTCCTAATAGCTAATCTAAATCTCCTCTCTTTCAGTTTAAAATGTTTACCCCTTGTCCTATCACTCCACTCTCTGATCAAGAGTCCTTCCCCATTTCCCACACAAAAATTTCTTCCTTTGTGAGCTATAGGTATGTTTGATAAAGGAAGAAGGGGAGTCTTTAGGTCACTATTCCTTCCACCACAGTACTAATTCTGTTCCTCAGTATATATTTTCTCAGTAGCACATGCTACAATACTTTATCAAAGTGTTTCCTTCACCTGGTTTTATTATGAAGTCTGTACCTTATGTGATTTTTAACACTGTGTGCTGAAACTAGAATGTTTCCTGAAAGCGTGATTTTTAAATGCCTTGAGGAAACTAAAACAGCCTTTCCATGTCCAAGAGTTTGTTTCTGTATAATATTTGCAAAAGGATAATTCTGTGTATTAATTTGCCCACATGGGAAAGAGTTCTTATTTTTCTAAAAATCCTTTTCCAAATTCAAACCACAGCAGCTGAAATACACAATTGCAGAGACTTTCTTAGTTTCATTCATACAGCTATAAACCAATGCTTTTTATTTGTCAAGGCATAACCAATGTTCATGCAGATTTTCATTGAAAATGACTAATATATTAACATACTTTAAAATAAAAAGTACAATCTTAGATGTTAGAGATAAAGACAGGAGCAAAAACAGTTCTGTTGCATACCATAAGTTCATGATAGTGTAAAACTGTTTTTGCTAGCTTTTCCGTTCAGCTCACTCTACAAAACTGATTCTTCAAACTGAATTTGTAGTTCCATAAATACTTTAAGCCAGCCCTGCCTCTGAGGGATGCAGCTCCTTGTGCTCCATCATACCCTAACCATTCTTTTTTTCATCAAAGTAGGAAGCTGATTAGAAATAGCTTTTTTCATCTGTGGTAGTTTCATTTGGAGCGATTCCTCAGGTCATCTTAATGAAAGATCAAAAAGACACAAGGGAGAGAGCAGGGAAGGAGTCGGAATGGTCATTCCACTGGTTGCAGTGTTGTTTTATAGTAGCTTGAAATACATGGCAACTACTTTCTTAGACATAGTCACACTGGAGGAACACCTTGAAATTGTGTAAAACATACACAAGTAAAGATTTCCTGTATTGGACCATGAAGAATAAGTGAAAGAACTAAAATTTGGGGATAGAGAGTTTAAAACAAGTGCAGTGTTGAAAACAATGTTTAAAAGTGCCACTGTCTTCTGAAGGATACTAAAGACCTGAAAGGCCCTTTTAAATTATACGAGGAGCATTTAAGAAGCACTCCACACCATTAGGTTCTGACCTTATGCCTTCAAGAAGGTGTCAAAAGCTGACTGCAGTGGGACTGTGAATAGCAGGGCTTTTTATTTCTGCTTCCTTCACCCCACACCCAAGGACTCTCAGATCACATGCTGGGATATATACTGCAAAATTCTGCCTTAAATAAAGGGGATGGGTCCTTAGTATCTAGCCTTCCAGCCGTGAGTAAATCCAGACACTGTAGAATTTTGATGATATTAATATATCATTTGCAGAACTTCAGATTGTGTGCTGTTCTAGCAAAAAGGGACAAAGTGAACTGAGAATGGGAGTAGAAAAGATAAATGAGCCAAGGTCATGAAGTAGTTTAGGGTAGGTCAGAGGACTGAGTGATAAGAAAATAATTTGGATCGGACAAGGCAATATGAATGTGAAGCTAAAAGTAATTCATCAGATTAGGAAGTGTTTGTAGAATACCCTGGACACGGCTGTGACACTGAAATTACAGGCAGAGGAGAAGACATAAATAAATGCTACCTGCAACAGTGAGGTCAAAAGATGATTTTGTGGAGACACTTACCTTTATCCTTATGGCACACTTTGTGCTTTGTTAGGGGCAAATTCTGAGCTGTGACCTCTGCCATTGCATATTTAAGAGGTGAAGGAGAGCATAAGAGTGCAGATTAATTTGACCCTTTGTGTTTTTGTTTCTGTGAGATGAAAATACATTAGCTCTGAAAACTGTTTAAATCCAGCGCTGCAATTGCTTAATCAGAAAAGCTTTTTCCTCTGATGAACTAGTTGTTAGAAGCAGTACTTCCAAGCAGTCAGTAGAAAAATGGAGCCAAATGCCTCGGCAGTCATGTTAATCCTTCGCTCCCACACTGTGTACCTCCAGTAAAGTGCCTTGCAACTAATTACAGTGTGCAACCCCCACAGCAGACCTGAGGCATTAGGGATGATTAGAATTGTGAGCTGAAGCTCTCATCAGATGATGCGATTCTGCTCTCTGCATCACAACCCTCAGTGGCTATTCAAAAGTTACAGCCTTGTCAAAGTACATGCCTTGTTACAAAAGCACGTGATATTAGGCATAATACAGAAATATTATATAATTCTGCAAATTTGTGGCACAAACACTTGCTTATAAGAGCATTGAAAAAACACTATACACCCAAAAAAGAAAAAAACAGTGTGTCAGAGGATTCTATTAGGTTCTTGCTTGTATGTAGAAAGTCTTCTCCAAGTTGAAGCATCCTAAAACTCTCAGTGGTGATTTGGGCTGGTGACCGGTGGCAGAGGCAGCTGTAACTCTACCTGCTGTTCTCCTCTGCTTGTATTAACATCACAGATCTTGAAAGAAAATGGAAGATACTTCTCTGGCAGCCCTGCACAACCATAGAGAGGGAGGAGAGGGGGACATGGCAGTTCTTGTTTGTCCTTGCAATTTGAGTTCCTCCTCAGGATCTTCTACTAAAAATGTTGAGCACAATAGATTTTATTTTAAAGAAGAAGAGAGCATTGCCTCCTCATATTCATAATTAAGCCCAAAAAACATTCCAATTCTGTCTACACATTGAGTTAGAAGCAATGCTAAATTAGCTTTATTGTTTTTATTGTGTTGTGGGCTGCCTAAGAGCCGATGTCGCAAGCCAACACCCCACTGTGCGGTGCATCATACAAACAATGAACAAAAAAGACTGCCTTCATGCCAAAGAACATTTCAGCCGAACATTGCAGTTCAGAGCAAAGGAAACAGGAGCCAAATGTAAAGTTCAGCTCTAACAGTGAGCGTTGTCTCAGCTAGTTGCCATGCCCCTTCTGTATGGCCTGTTTTATCTTTCTTCTGGTTTTCAGCTTTGCAGTGCACCTTGTCATTTCACAGCAGAGTCACAGTGATCTGAAGAAATGTGAATACAAGCAGGAGAAAATCCTTGGCAATGTCTGGCTTTGTCACATTACATTTTTTTCAAATGAACCACAAGATGACAAATAAAGTTCAGAGGAAGAAAAAGTTCCCCACCAAAAAGGAAGTCTTCAGTGATTTTCCGTGTATCTGGCAAGAATCAGGAAGTTATGTTAAAGTAATTAGGAATTGCTATGATGATCATCTCTTACTCATTTTTTTTTGAGTATGCAAGCTCCAGAACTCTGCACCATCATTCTGAAAGAGGTTTAAATGCTTCTGCAATATTTGACACCAAAGAAACCACCACGAAAGAATTGAGGTAGACCTAGAGCTGCACTGACCGAACATCTCATGGCCAAGAGCAGAGGGTGAACTATGAAGAGAGGGCAGCAGTTATTGCTATATAATGTAAGATATAGCAGGTCACTTGTGCTCTGCAGCCTTCAGCAGGAACTCTGTGTTCTCTAAAACTTAGAAATAGCTGTAAACAAGGACAATGTAGAGAATGAAATATATTTACCCATATTGCCAAGTTGTGTGTATTTTTAAGGCAGGCATGAGATTTATGTATCATTTTACCTGTAATCTGTGGTGTATCCATCCTATTAGAACTGCATGACTTCTCATGGAAGTTAGTTATCATAGAATCATAGAATGGTTATAGCTGGAAGGGACCTTAAAGACCATTGAGGTCCAACTCCCCTGCCATGGGCACAGACACCTATGCTATTGTTTATGTGAAAGGAAAAACAAGCCATTTGCTATTAATGATATATTCAGTATTCTGGGTTGGGGCAGTAAGGTTCGGATTTTTGTTGCTTTTATTTGTTTTTAAGATGCATACAGAATTCCTAGCCATAGTAGTCAGTGGATAGGTTATTAGCCCTAATTTTCTGAGTAAGAAACCAACAATGTGAATGAAACCTTCATAAGGCAGGCCTAGGGGTGAGCTATAATATCAATGGTTGCCACCAGGAATGCATCAAAGGATGCTTTTCCGGCTCCCTATTGGCTCTGCATGAGCCAGTGCACCAGTTCAAGGAACCAAACTGACAGAAAGCAAGCCCAAATCTAAAGGAGAGCTGGCAGAAGTGGAAGAGTAGGAATGCACATTGGATTTGTGAAACAATTTGAAAAAAATAACAAACCTCAACCTCCTAAATTGATTTGTTGACTTTGGATAATCACTTGTATCTTGGTTTGAAAGACAGTATCCTCAAACATTGATATTGTATCCCCTGCTAGGCATCCACTATCTTCTTATGTATTTCACATTGAGATCTGGCTGGATAAGTGACTTGCTTGAACCCATGCTCTCCCTCCTCTCATGCACTTTTTAAAACTATTTAGTACATATGACTGTACCACTAATTGATGATTTCGTATATCTGTGGAATATTGGGACATTTCCACTGGAGAATAAGGAATAGTTCAATAGGCAACATTTATGCTTTAAAACAAATGTAGATATTTTAAACAACTTTTTCACAATACCTTTTGTATGCTTGTAATGAAAATGCAGTTCTGATTTCCTGTAACTATAGCCTGAAGGAACATACCAATATTATGCAGGAGATAACAAGGTTCAAATTAAAATGAAGTGGAGAGCCTGAAAGCATTTTGCAGATAATGCCTTGATCTGCAGATTTACTGCTCTGGAAGATGTCACCCATTATATACTTCTTTGATGTAATGTTTAAGGTCTATTTTCCTTTTAACAGGTGCAGTTTCTAACTGTATTTTCGTTCTATCAAAATGAACTGAAAATTAAATCAAAAAAATGTGCTTGTTTGCACTAAAATTCACTCCTGTAATCCAAGATAGGCTGGTATAAAGCATCTGCAGTAAAAGGGTGGAAATAGTTTTTATTATAAATGTTTAATCTGTAGTAAACAGTCAAAGAACTTTTGGGTTAATCTACAAAATTCAAATTGAAGAAAAATCCTAAATTGTTTTGTAATGAACAGATAAAGAAATCAGTTGCATGTTGTGTGACATAATTTTTAGATAGAGTTCAAAGGTTAATTAACAATAAAAATTATGGAAATAACAAGTGATGGAAAATAAAATTGGGTGATTCTAACTGAAGATTTCTTAGCTGTATTTACCAGCTTTTGCTTTCTATGTAATTTCCCTGAGCTAATTAAAAAAATACTATATTAAAACTCTTGTGAGTTTATAGTAATTGAATCTGGTAAAATGAAATCTATTAAATAATTTTATTAAGGTCATTTGTACAAGCCATATAAGGCATATTGTAAGTGTTGACCTAAATAACCTAGACAATTCTATGATTCTATGATTCTATAATTCTATGACAATGGCAATGTAATCCCAAGAAAACATAAGGTACTAGTAGCAACCATAAGCACACTCTTACTAATAAGATCATATTTGCTACCAGATATCCTGGGACTTATTCCTGCATAAAAATCTTCATACTATTTACCCCATATTATACCAAGCAACTATTTAAACCAATAGCATGTTGTACAGAATGTTGTAGACGTTGTAGTACTGTAGTACCATGTATATAAACCTTGTACAAAATGTGTTTTATGGTTTACAGTTACAAAATATCAACAACAGATATCTTGCATATCAATGACTGCATCACCTCAAGGTTTAAAAAACAAATTTTGAATTAAAAGAATGAAAAGTGCTTGAGTTTAGTTGCTATTTGGTTTCTTTTTAAAATGTCCCTAAGGAATAAATCACGAATTTTGAACACAGATAACATTCTTATGTGTTCTTAATAGTCTGCAACAGAAACACTCAGAATTCAGGTAAAATATCAGGTAGGATTTTCTGAAACAGGAGAACCTGAAGTCCCTTTTCTCTGATTCTGAGTGAAGAATCAAGAAATTTAGTTGGGCAAAATCAGATAATGCTTGGATATGCATACCATCTGCATGAGACTTTCTGAAAGGAAACAAGGTCAAAAAGGAGGGTTAGCAATACATTTGTCTCTTCTGCATTTTCTCAATAGATTCAAGATGTTGAAAACTTGTCTATCAGTTGATTTGTTAATAACTTGGTGAAAGCTATTTCCAGAAGCATAGAAGCTACTATCTAAGCCATAAAACAAGGATGAAATAGGGATTCAGAGACCAGCTTATAAACTATTTGCAATCATATCATGTTCCAGCAGACATAATGAAAAACATATGCATACAGTCTAAAAGATAACCAAACCCTAGGCATATTTATGAAGAGATAGACTGATTAAAAAAAGTCCCAATGTTAAGTCGGCAAAATATAATGTATATTTTATTAGGAGTATGTACTGCGCATAATTAAAAACTTAAGGACTTTCAATTAAAAAAATAAGGACTTTTGTTTTTTTTTTAAGGAATACTGTAAACGTAAAACTCTACCTATGTCTATTGCCATCAGACAAGTAGTATGATATTCAATGGTTTGAAAACTCAGGTACCAGTGATACTGGCAGTAGTAGTGCACAATTTCAATACATACAATTTCAATTTAACAGCAAAATCTTCAATTTATTCATTATTTTGCTCTTTTTCAAGAAAAAAAAAAACCAAAACAAACACTTGTAATTTGGGAATGGAGTTTTTGAAAAATAGGAGAAGAGTTGTAGTGTATAAATCTAGTCTGACAGTGATAAAAATATCCTATCCCATCATTTAAATTAAATTTGAATGTAGTCTTCTTATGCTGTCTTTTCCTTGTCTCTCAAATACAATCTTTAAACTTCTGACTTGCCAGAAAAAACAAATAAATAAATAAAAACCCTTAAAGTAACATTTGATAATTAGTATTTAATGTCCATGACTCATACACTAGAGGTCTGGCATTTCAATCTTCTAAAATTTGTTCAACCACAGCAGAAGCAACAATGGTTTAAAATGTTACTTAGTATGTGTTATTGATCCCATTAACTAAAAAAAAATATGCTTTCTAATCATTGTGTCCAAAGAAGAGCAATGAAGCTGATGAAGAGTCTTGAGCACAAGTCTTGTGAGGAGCAGCTGAGGGAGCTGGGGGTGTTCAGCCTGGAGAAAAGGAGGCTGAGGGGAGACCTTCTCACTCTCTACAACTCCCTGAAAGGAGTTGTAGNATCTAGTCCGACCTCCCCGCAGTCAGCAGGGACACCCCCAACTAGACCAGGTTGCCCAGGGCTTCGTCGAGCTTCACCTTGAATATCTCAAGGGAAGGGGCCTCAACCACCTCCCTGGGCAACCTGTTCCAGTGCTCCACCACCCTCATGGTAAAGAATTTTTTCCTAATATCCAATCTAAATCTCCCCTTCTCCAACTTAAAACCATTGCCCCTTGTCCTGTCACTGCAGGCCTTTGTAAACAGACCCTCCCCAGCCTTCCTGTAGGCCCCCCTCAGGTACTGGAGGGGCATGTCTACATAATATTTACTGGTATGTAGCCATAGCACAGTCACTACTAATTATCTTGCTAACAGTGTTTTGGTAACGTTCAGGCAACTCTGGCAGAGCTGAATAAATACTTTAGCAGCATGACGAAGGAAGGAGCTAACCCAAGTTAGACTGACATAACATTTACAAATGACTGAGAATTTACAAAAACTATATTACGCTGAGTTTAGGTAGATTTATTGCACATGACATTCAGTCATTAATGAAAGACTAGCTTCTGGCCTTTCTGGAACAGATGCACAAGGAGAATACATAGAGACTATGCCTCTTATGTTGTGAACAAACACAATTACTATTCTTGCAGTCGAGCATTATCTACTCTTTGTGGCTTTCCATAGATGACATAAAGTGAAAAAATAGATATCTCCATTAACTTGTTACACTGGTCACATGTAGGGACAAAGTTTATTTTCCAGAGTGGTTTATAATCCTCTGGCAATTTTGAGTCCTCACCGTTCAAAAGTATTCTAGAAGATTTTGTGGGAATTGTTACTCCAATTTGCTCTGATATGATTGCAGATCGATAGTAGATAATGTAACAGAAAGATCTAGTGTCACAGATGTATTTGAGAGAACATAAAGGAAAGAGGAAATTACAAAGAAAAAAGTAAAAAGCTCTGAGAAGGTAAGGTCTGAGAAACCTATCTGATCTCTTTGCAAATGGGTGAAGAAGTCATAATTCATTACTACAAATGTCCGTCTTTATCTTCTAATAATTCTTGGAATTCTAATTTTGCACAGTTTTTTTTACCAGTGTTATTCTCACCATGCCTTTTTAGTCAATATTGACATTTCTTTTAAAATTTTATTTAGGATCTGTGAATGATGGAGCTTTTTTAAAAATAAAAGCCCTGAATCCCATTTTGAACTTATGGGTTGTGTATGCTACTGTCCCAGGCAACTAGCAAAGAGAAGTTATAAATATAAAACCTCTTCCTTATGGATGTAAGCCCTCAGTGTGGTGGGCTTGTTATGTTACATTGGAAGTTTTTGGATTTCACATTTTTATTTGATTTATTTCTCTTCTTTATCCAATTACAAAGCCCCTTTAAATATTTGCTCTCAAAATACACACACAATCACACAGATAGATAGATAGATAGATAGATAGATAGATAGATAGACAGATATTCAGTCTCAGCTTTAAGTTACTGCTGCATTTTACTTTTTAATTTCTTTAGGCTTTTTAAATAACATCGCACAAGCGGACAGTTCAGGGAAAAGGTCGGTTTCTGCCCATTTCCTTAGAAACTGGAGGTATCTTCTCATCCCAAACCTAAGAAGTGGCGTGTAATTTTTATTTCTGTTTCATATATGCAATAATCTCTAGGAAGACTCATTGGACGCCCAGTCTTTTGAATTGGAGATCCTGGATTAACATCTTGAATTTTAAGAGGCTGCACTGGCAGCGTCTGATTTAGCCTTTCCATTTCCCCATTGCAATGCCTGCCAAACACCAATCTTCTTCAGCCTAGTTGTTGAGCTTCACAACCCACTGTGCAATTCCTAACATCCTAATTCTCTCCTTCTCCATTTTAATGTGGTATAATTTAGAAAAGGAACATTTTGTTTGCTTCAATTTTGGTTGATTGATTTATTTATCATTAACAGACTTTCTTTAATGAGCTTTTTAAAAATTATTATTAGTATCTGCAAGGAAAAAAGAGCTCTAACACTTTTAGCCTATTTTATTTTTTAATGAAGGCTTTGATTTCTTCAGGCTTTTGGTGGCCCAGTTTCACCATAGCCAGCAAATCATTCACATTTACCAATTAAGACATTAACAAGCTTTAAAATAAGAGTTAAATCAACCAATATTTTCACTGTACTTCAAATGGATGTGTTTAGTAAACTGAGGTTTATCTCCTACCTTCTTTGCACATTCTGGCATAATGTACCACAAATGTAGAAGCTGTTTTGGTTTAAATAAATACCTATGACAAAAATCTGACCAACAAATCCCTGTTAGCCGATGACCAAATTTCTGACATGAGACTGAGATGGTATTTCAGGTTTCTGATTGTTAAACTGAATCCAAGTCACCACCTTCAATTTTGGAGTCTATAGGCACATTCAATAACTTATCTAGAATATCAAATACATACACAGTGGATAAGACCTATTTCAGGATTCCGTCTAATTTAATTCCTTGGTAGGCAAACAATAAGCTTGGTGGAACACACTCTGCATTGAATTTCTAAACAGGACATTGCTTTTAGGTAAGAAGAAACGAACAGAAATTATAAATCAAAATGGGGTACCCGGTGAACCACTGGTTGTAAGAAAGATGAGCTATACATGTCATCAAGCTTCTGCATTGACAACTTCTGTTCTGAACTGGAGAAAATGATCCAACAGATACTTGAATTATGCCTCCTTCTGCTTCCCAGGCAGTTGAGTGACTTTGTGACACACTTCTTTGAGAGCTGGCAAAGCAGCCTTTCCTCTTCAAACTCATGGTTTCTTGGGGAAGTTATTTTATTGTGCAAAAATTTTATCTGAGAAATGAAACATTTTCTGTTCAGAAAAAGTAAAGGATGAAAAAACTTTTTTTGCAATTTGTCTCTAGTGTTGTATTTTAAATGAAGATAAAAGTAAGAAGGCAAAGCCCAACTAAAACTCTGACTGTGCTTTACATTCTGACTCAGAGCTATACAGAACTCATATAAGCTATAGGTTGAACAATGTCCTGTAATTATCACAATATATTAATTTTTAGTTCACCATGCCTCAGGAACCTACTGATTCAATTTCAGACATACCATGTAGATTCTAAAACTGAGATTATATTGCTTATAAACACTGCAAGAAAAGGTTGAAATTGGATTTATAATGCAACTCAAGATTAAACAGAAGTTATACTTTGACTTTAATCAACAGAAGAGTCTGCCTTAAGATACTATCACTTCATTTATTCTGTGAACTCGAGGGGAATCAACAAAATAAATTATTTAGGTATTATTACTGCAAATTGCATTATCAGGAAATGGATTGCTGGTGTTTATCAGAACTTCAGGTTTCTGAGCCTTAGAAAATTCAGTAAGTTATATTAGGAAGTGAATACTTGGAATTTTTTCACTTATTGGAGGGGAAAAAAAAAGTTTATTGTAAAAGTAACCATAAAATAATTTGAATATAATTCCACATTTATATTTGGTTGAGCAATGACAGAAAAATATTTATTTCATTAGTAGCTGTGAATGGAGATGAAAGAAAAAGGTACCTCCAGTGGAAATCCATGAAGTCTTCTCAACCAAGCTGGCTTTACAGATGTTATTGATCTGCAGTTCACTGGGTTAAAGCAACAGGAGAGATACTTATCTAGCATTCAGTTTATCTTTCTGTACTATGATTATTTTCTATACTACAATTAGCGAAAGGGATCCATAAGGCAGCATTAACCTACATCTCGGGGCTGGGGGGGCAGAATAAAAATAAAAATGAAGCCGTGCAATAGAAGAGCAGAAAACAGACAAAATTATTCCAGTATATCTGGGCTCTACTCAAGGTGAAAAGGATTTTTATTTAAAGGATAGTGCTAAGGTTTAATCCCTGATTATACCTGTCATTGATGCTAAAATTTGAGAAAACTAAATTTTGAGATCCAAAAGATTTCATATCAGTAAAATTGTTTTTTATTTTATGAAATCTTTTGACATATCTATTCTTGCAAGTAACCCAAATATGTATTAAGAACACTCAGAGTGATGTCTGGTGACACTTAGACGTATAAATGGCAACACGAAAAATCAATCTTATGTTTTTACCCTATATCCTCAGTACTAAAATCAGTGAAATATGCTTGTGTTTGCATGCACTCATGTTATAAAATACTGATAGTATACTGGAATTTTAAATTATAGCTCCCATTAAATTATTCAAAACAACTATTTTTCATCAAACTGAGGGACTATCTTTCCCCAAAGATCAACTCAAGTAGGACTAGTCCATTATTTATAATTTTCATCTTAAAAAGCAGTACAGGAAACAGTGCTAGCTCACACCTACAATGTGCTAACCAATCAAAATATTTTTATCTGCCTCCATGACAACAATCATAAAGATAGTATTGCAGCAAACTATCAAAATTCAAATGATATCATCAGTCTGACAGTGTGTTGAATAACATTTCTGTCTCCTGTAGCAGCACGTAGTTTTATTAAGTCCTAAGTTGCCTTGGGGATCCACAAAGGCTAAAATTTAAGTACAAGACCTATAAATTAGAAGTGAACTAATTGTTGTAAAAGAAAGAAAAAATGAAAAGCCAAATTTAATTTAACATGCAGATGCTTATGCAGTAGGTGCAACACCCACCTAAGTCCCAAGTTCCGTGTCACCAACAGAGTTCCAAAAATGTCAAATAGGTAACTGCATTTCAGGCATAGCCCACAGTGCATCTTAGAAAGTTGATCTATAAAGCACACAAAAAAATGAAGATTTGTATAAAACAAGTCAGGAAACACTAAGCACATGGATCTGTGTTTTCATATACATACAATACAGGGAATTAGGCTCAAAGGAAAACAAGTCCATGTATGGCCTCAGAAATGTACAACATTTACTGAGGTGAGACTAATGACTACTGTTAATGCTGCATACACTCACACATGCAAAAGAGAAACAATATTTAATTTATATAGAAAAAAATCACACCCCCACCTTTCATGAACATTTCCCAAGCACCAAGCTCCAAGCTATTTATGGTGCAGCCTCTTTCACAAGAGTCAAAAGAGTTTTTGTCCATTTTGTCAGAAAGCCAGCCAGGAAGTATATGAAACTGGAACATAATAACTTATGTATACATTTGAGAATGAAATCTTTACTCCTCAAACTGCACAATGTTAAGTGTGTTTTGAGAACAGAGACTAAGATTTTTTTACTGTCTGTAATAAGATTACATTTTTTTCCTTTTCTGTCGAAAATATCAGTGCTGTTATTACCTTCCATAGCTGTAACTTAATTTTGAGATGTGACAGTTTGTCTAAGAAGTATTAGTTCAAGTGATTTAAGCATTACTCAGTCTTTCTTTTGTACACCTACAGAATTTGGGAGCTAGATATCTTGTTGCTTACGGAAAGCAAGAACAACCTGGAAAGTGCTGGAGCACTGAGAGCTTTCAAATTAAGCATTTTGTGAGATATTCAGGATGGGAAAGATGCTCAGGAGGATCCTTGTAAATAGTAATTAAAAAGGTGGGTATCTAAAGTCATTCTAAGCTCATCAGAGAGAAAACCTAAAGGTAATAACATGTTATTTTAGAAAAATGATCACTAAATGTTTCTTCATTCTACCATCATAATTTCTGCCATTACCTCTGGACCCTTTTGGATAGCATGAGAGGAAAATAGAAGGAAGTTCCAAGTTTTGAGAGATACATCAAAATTTATTACAATAAGCATGCTTCAGGCCCAATTCAGACCCAGTCCAGCAAAGCATTTAATAACTTCAGAAATTGTCTTCTTAATTCATGTATTATCAATTCTATAGACATTCACTACTTCTTGGAAGGTTACAGTCAGCTAGAAAACAAGAGTAATCAAATATCAGAAATATCAAGGAAATATCTCTTCACAAGTAGCCATTTAACATCTTCATCTTTCTGGAAAGTAGGACCAAGCAGAAAAAAACTCCAGTTGTTTGGTGGGGTTTTTTTGTTTTTTGTTTTTTGTTTTTTTCATATTGCATCACTTTTTATTGTATACTTGATGACTTTTAAATTGCAAGCATAGACTCAAATTCCATTTCACAAGTTGAATCTCATTTCAAGCTTGCAAATTTTCAGCCAATGCTTGTACAATCATATAATGATCAAAAGTAATTAAAGTTATAAAAGATCAGATAACTGTGCTTGAGTGGATGAACTATACATAGATCCCATCAGGATGTCCTTTAACGTTCCTATTCTATGCAGCCAGATATCTCTACAACAGATGCCAAAATTTTAAAAGGAACAGTCACTCGAGGCTTAAGCTGCCTGCACTTCTGCAGTCCAATTCAATATTTGAGGTTCAATCAGGGGTGTTAATGATTCCATGTGACTGTAAATTGGTAGGAAATGCCTGTCTATAGAAAGAGGACAGTATATCACAGCAGCACAGAAGTTTGAAGCTAAGTTTTTTATAATTATATGCTGAACTACTTCAACTCCACTGCAATTCATTCTTTTGCCCACAAAGTTAAGCAGCTTTGCCTGCAGAAACTCAGGTACCAGCAAGGACAACTCCAGTGCTGGCTTCATCTGCTGGAGAATGATGACCACGTGAGCACTTAAGGACAGCCCTCACACTTCCAGAATTCAAACCAGGGCTAAGTTGGGAGATGCACCTGGTCACATTGGAGGTTGTATCTTGAAAGACACCAGCTGAGAATTAGGAGGAAGAAGAATAGAAAGGCTGACACAGGCTGAGAGAGTTGGGGTTGTTCAGCCTGGAGAAGAGAAGGCTCCAGGGAGACCTTATAGGTCCTTCCAGTACCTAATGGGGCTACAGGAGAGATGGGGAAGGACTCTTGATCAGGGAGTGAAGCGATAGGATGAGGTGTAAGAGTTTTAAACTGAAAAAGGGGAAATTTAAATGAGATCTCCAGAGGAAATTCTTTCCTGTGAGGGTGGTGAGGCACTGGAACAGGTTGCCCAGGGAAGCTGTGTCTCCTCTATTCCTGGGGGTTTTCAAGACCAGGCTGGATGGCGCTTTGAGCAAGCTGGTCTGGTGGGAGGTGTCCCTACCCATGGCAGGGGGGTGGAACTGGATGATCTTTATGGTCCCTTCCAACTCTAACCATTCTATGATTCTATGAAAGGTATATGAGGTTGGAAACAGCAACTGAGTAACTCTTTGGTTGTCACGGTTATAGATATTCAGCTGTGCATAAGGAAGTCTAGTTATGAAGGGAAGCTGGAATTATGGTGATTGAATGATTGCAGGTGCTTGCAATGGCAAAAAAGGAAATTCTGTAGAAGAAAAATTAATCCCTTATTTATGTATTCCCCCAGCACAAGTTGTTGCAGTAGTAATTCTGTGAAAGACAGCATATATCCTTTTAGTCATTTTTTGGATATGCAGGATCTAGTCCTGTAGAATTAGGAGACCTGTTATTCAGTCTTGAAACGCATGGGTGTCGACTGCAGATGTTTGACCCATAGCCATAGATAATGCCTGATAAATAAGAGGCATTATAGGGAGACAGGAGCTCTCTATTTTCCTTTGGATAACATGCTTGTAGGGACTTGTAAACATAAAGGAACTGTAACAAAATTGTGATTTGTTATTTAAAGCCCAAGTAAGGTATCTGTGGAAAGAAACGAAGTATCTAAATCTCTGAAAGACTTCCACAGTCTCTGTAGAAGTCTATAAAATGAAGTCTAACATAGTTTTTTTTAAAGAACATAGTATAAAATAAACTAGCTTAAACACAACAAATCATAGCATTGTACTTCTGGTTTTAATTCAAGCATGATCTGGATGTTTTCACAGATTTACTCTAGCATTTCTTTTTTTTTTTTTTTTTAATAGCCTCTTTTCCAGTTTGGACATTCTCATTTTTTCTTCCCTGTAGTCTGCAAGAAGCATTTATGCCTAGAAATATTAGCTAAAAAAGATTCTGTTCTATTCCACGTGTAACAGAGATAATAGACAAAGCCACAACTATAAGAGGCTCAAAGCCTCAACTATATTTTGAATCCTTTTCAAAAATGATTTCTCCTTGTTAAATCCTGGCCTTAACTTTAACTTAACCAACCTTTTATGCATTGACCTGGACACCCTTTAGAAATACTTCCAACAAGTTTTCTCTCTGATTGTTGTCAGGGGAATATCTCATGTTATCTAACTTCTGCTCCAGGAGTCCATGACCTTACTGTAAGTTAACTTTAGTTCATTCTCCTTTGTTTTTATTTCTTGTCAAATCTCAGTAAAAGAGCTCATGTAAATTATTCATATATAATTTGCTTAGAGCTTTTTTATTCATTTATCTGTAACATTTTGTATTCAAATGAGAAAGCTTACTGGGAGCCTATGTACTGAATACTGATTTATAAAGAACTTTTAGCAACATTAATTTGCTTTTCTCAATCTCATCTATTCTCTGCATTATTTTTTGAGATCTGTATTGCTGGGAGGCTTTTTTCAATTTAAGTTGGTCCTTATATATTTGCTTTGAAGTTTACACATACGTATTTAAAACTATTTTCATTATAACAAAACAATTTGAACTAGAAATAGTTTGATTTGGTTAGTACTTCTCAAGCACTTGCAAACATAGAAGGAAAAATAGCTAATAGGCTGCAATAAAGTCAGATTTTCTAGGTTATGTGGTTTCTTTGCAGAATAATTTCCTTTTATTACCCATTTTAAAGTGCTCCTTTTCTATAATTCTCCATTTTTTTCCTTTCACTTTCTTGACTTTAATTTTTTGTTTGTGGCTTTTATTTTTTTTAAACTCTGCTTACCGTCATTAAACTGGAGAGCTGCTTCTTCCAGGAATCTAAAGACTTATGTAATTTATTTCCTTCTTTTTTCAAGGTCAAGGTAAACCTAAGAACATAAGACAGATGTCCATGGTCAATGTGCATTGTTTATTGGAGGTAGTGCCTCCAGTAGATTTATTTTGTTTATAATTAGGCAAGTATTTGTCTTGTACACTACCAAATCAATTTTGCTCTTTCATTTGAGCAAGATAAAAAACCCTAGCATTCAACAGAGTTGAAAAGCTTTATAGTGCGCTATGAAATACATGTCAGGAGTGTAGATTTATATGTAAAACACATGTTAATTTACCCATTGGTACCAGAAGTTAGATAAATCAACATTTTTCACAATTTCTTCTAAAGCATTTCAGCTGTGCTTGTAGACCTGGATTTGAATATAACTGAATTGTAATGTAAACTCTGAATGGGACAATAATGTGAGAACAATGCTCTGTTGTTTTGCTCCTGATGCATATTTATTACGTGTAGCTATTTATTTCTGCTTAGTGATGTGATCTCTAGTCAGGAACTTAAAAGAATGGTGAATCTAAGAAAAGGAATATGAAAAATCTGCTATGGCATTTTCTGGGTGTTTCACGAAATCTGAAGATGTGTGTGTCAGAACAGAAAGAGAAAAGCAAGAAGATGAGAGAAGTATGCAATTTATGTCTACATATCCTCAATAGGCTGTATTTTGATTTCCCATTTTAGATTTGAGTTGTTAAAATACATATTTTTCATTAAAAAAAGCAATATTAAGTCCCAGTATGTATTATGAATGAAAAGCTTTCAAATTTGTTTTTTCTGCTGTATGCAATAAACATGAGGCTAGTTTGGAATTACAGGAACTGGGAAAACAGGACTTGTTATAAATCTCTTCTTCCTGCGTTATTAATTCAAAATGGCATGTGAATGTGTTGAAAACCTACATGTTTCTTTTGCTTCTTGAAGCAGACTTGATATTCACTTTGTATCAGAATTAACCCCTAGGTAACAAAAGGCCTCAAGGCAAACTTTGACAGCAAACTGCATTTTAACTACTGCTAATCATCGGACTGAAATGTTTTATAGTTAAAATAGCCTCGCCTATAGTTCTTCAAATAGCACTGCTACAATTACTTCGCGTGTTTCACACACAGGCTTCTGCTCTCTCTCCAAGGTACTTGTTCGGTTTTATTGTTCTCTGTAGCTCATACAATATACAGACATAAAAGAATAAAGCAAGCCATGTGGGGATTAGCAGTGGGTTTAAGTGTTAATGCTTCATAACACTCCATATTCTGAGAAATTCACATTAAAATTCTGAGTGTGGCATAAGCAGTGTGCAGAGTGTTTGAAGAAAGACACTGCTAAAGCAAGGGGCTGGGGAAGTTATCTAGAGGTGAAAAGTGCAGCCAAGAAAGTATGCTCTGAGTAAAACTTTTGTGAGATGACTGAAAAAAACTATATAAGGAATTCAGCTCCAGCAACTAGAAGTACACTAAGGCTGTGTCTGACAGTTATTGTGTAAAGTGTTTTTAAGTATTTCTGCCATGCTTCTGATTTTTTTTTTTTTTATTCTTTACTGCTACCTATTATGTTGTTGATATTGATTGTGGTCTGCAACTTTAAAGTATAGGTTTATATTTGTGTAATGGCATACATCATATTTTCATTTATAATTCAATTTTTACATTTGGAACTGGTCACAGCGGAGGCATTACTGATTCATAAAATTGTAAGAATGCCTGAAATTCGTTTATGCCCACTTCTGGTTGTGTTTACCTCATGTCCTTAAACCTCTCCTTCACAAAATCTGCTGTTAATTTCACTAATATTTCCATCAACAGAAAAACCCAGATTGAGATTCCAAAATCTGTTGTCTTTCCTTCATAAAGACTCATGAAAAGCAAGACATTTCACTGTCCAGAGTCTCAAATTATCACTCATTATGTTGGTCTCTGTTTCTGCTGCCATAAGTGACTGACCTCTGTTCTAACCTTTGGGTTCCTATTTTGCTGAAAGGAGGTCAGAGCTAACTGGTTTTCATTTTGCCCCATTAAAACAATTATTTTCTCAAAAGCACTTCCGTTTGCTTCCACAGCCATCAACATGGTAGCTCACAACAGATGGTAACACCAAAAGCAGATAAGCATTGCAGGAAAAATCAAAGACAAATTATTGAAGCAATGGCTGACTTTCTGATCCCTGCTTCCCTCTTGTTCCAGACCAGGGTTTTTGGCCTACCCCCTGATGTACTAATCCTCACGGCTGAACTTGTCAGGACTGGAGGGAGTCAAAACTATCTTTTCGCTCTTCAAGGTGTATTACCTCAATACAGTGCTGATAACACGAAGGCAAGCATAAACTTGTTACCAGATACATAGAAGACCCTGATTTCCCACTACTGGTAGCACTCTAATCACAAAGATCTAAAATAATATGTCATTTTTATCTGACTGTCAGGCCAATACTTGACTATCACTGTAAAATTATTGTTTGTAAAGTAAAATAGAGCAGACAACACAAAATCATCAGTTAACAT
>VXAK01024024.1:98605-137653 GCA_013399435.1 Arenaria interpres | reverse complement strand
TCCAACCTAGAAGATTCTGTGATTCTGTGGTTTTGTCTGTTTAAACCCTGAAACACTGGCAACAAGTGATCCGGGCTGACATCCTGAACGCTGCATCTCCGGTAGTAGAACTGTTCTACCCTTCACTAATGAGGCGTACAGGTTTAATTGATTTCTCAGGTCACAGCCACGTTTCCACCTCATTTCCCTCCCTCTTCCCCTCCTTCCCCCCCCCCCATTCTAAGCTTATCTTGGAAAAGGTGAACAGGAGGGGTTTTTATTTCCATTTTTGCAAAATTTATCTGCTAACGTAACTTTTGTACAGCCAAATGCTGCCGTGGTAAAAGCATGTGCACAATGTCAAAGAGAGACAGAAGTACAAACGCAGGGATGACGGTGTACGTACCTAACTTCTTGCAAGTTTTATTAGAAATTGCTTTATGACCTTCTCTCTGCATAAACTCCGCGTGTCTACGAGTGGCTTGGATACAGCAGGTTTTGACATCTCTTGAGGTTTGATTACATCTAAGGTGGTGGAAGAATGCTGAACGTGTGGGCTGCTATGCCAAGCTCGCAGTATCACAAACGTACAGCCGCAGCGGGCTGCCCACGGCGCCGGCGTTTGCCTTTTTAGGCTCCTTCCCGCTCAGCGTCCCGAAGCTTCAGGGAGGGCTCCTGAGGGTTTTGTCCTTGTGGGTCTGACCGGTCCCACTGGGGGCTGTGGTGGTGGCCCTGGGCTCACACGTCTGTAAGCATGCCTGCAGAGCTCCGAGCAGTGGTCTTGGAGGTGACGGCATGGAAATGCCCTAAGCTGGGATGTGCCCTGGTGCCTCACCATAGCCCTGCCTGCATCCAGGCCTCCTGTCACCCAGCCAGCATCGCTGGTGTCCCTCCTTCTTAGTGCTTATAAGTATCTAAAGGGTGGGTTGAGGGAGGATGGAGCCGGACTCTTTCCAGTGGTTCCCAGTGACAGGACAAGGGGCAACGGGCACAAGCTGGACCATGGGAAGTTCCACTCCAATGTGAGGAAGAACTTCTTTGGGGTGAGGGTGGCAGAGCCCTGGGAGAGGCTGCCCAGGGAGGGTGTGGAGTCCCCTTCTCTGGAGATCTTCAAGCCCCACCTGGATGCCGTCCTGAGTGATGTGCTCTGGGCAGCCCTGCTTTGGCAGGGGAGTTGGGCTGGATGATCTCTAGAAGGTCCCTTCCAACTCCAACAATTCCGTGATTCTTGTCAGACCCCGGGAAGGGAAAGGGGCTTTCTTACTTCTGGAGTGGTAAACGAACACAGATTTCAGTCCTGTTTTCCCTCGGAAAATGTGAGGCACCTGTAAAGCCAGGGACACTTTCTGCCAGGGATCTTATGCTCTCAAGAGCACTGTGCCAGACCTACCCTTCTGTTACACTCAGCACAAAACTTAAGCATTTTTTTCAACAATCTCAGTGTTAAGTTTTTTGCATACTTCAGAAGTTGGGGTGCCAAGCTTCATAACGCAAGGAACGATCCTTGCGGGGCCAGGTCCCGCTGGGCATGGGGAACCTCTTTTGGAGTGACACAGCAAGGCATGGAGCGGGCCAATGCCCAGTTGGGGTGTTGAAGTGAGGCATTTCTTCCCCATTAGTGATGCTCCTCCTTCTTGCAGATCATAAATTCCCGTTTTTTCATTATTTTTTTTTTTTTTAGCAGCACAGAAGTCAGCTCTGCCGGAGTGCCCCGCTGACAGCAGGGTTTCTGCTGACTGCCCTGGATACCCCTCACCTAGAATCCTTGACTTCTGTAGGTTTTTTGAGATGCAGTGAGCAAAAGCCAACGTGCTGTTCCCAGTTTCACCTCCGTTTGGTACTGGCTCTTCCAGTTCTTCCCCTGCCTCCCTCTTTCCCTCCCGGAGGAACGCCTCTGACTCCCACAACTTTGCTGTGCTCTGAAGGACAAGGCTGAAACGAAATGCTAACGTGCGTGTCAGAAAGTGGTGCTGAATTAAATTAGAGTGCCCATCAGGAAACCAAGGACCTGGTTCTGTTAGGGGCTATAATGTCAGCTGCTTTCTCCCTGATGGAGAGCTGTGCTGCCAGCAGCGCTATTTCATGTTCTTCTGGAGCATCCCTGTCTCCTGCAATGCTCCTGAGCGCTGGCCCCAGCACAGAGAAGCTTCCCCCGCACCTATAAAACTGTCCCCTTTGCACAGCAAAACGTGGTCGCAGCTGTCTCCCGTGGAGCTCTTGAAGATGTTCAGGTTTGACTGAAAGAGGACACGCTTTGGCAGATGCCTCCAGGTCCAGCTTCCCAGCGCCTCAGATGCCCTTTACTTCTGTCCCGTGCTCGGCCAGTGAAGTTTTAAATGGTAATTAATGCTTCGGTACGAGAGAGGGGGTTGATTTCTTTTCCTTTGTCTTTGTCTTCCTCAGGGACAGAGGAAGAAACCTCTTAATTGTACATATCTGCTTTTGGGGCAGGTTCCTGTCAATACCTGCTTATTTACATGGCTGCTCAAAATGTTTTCATGTCACCGCTTGGGCAAACTCTGCCATGCGCATCAAGGACCATTTAAAAATGTATTTTTCATTATCATTTCTGACTTCAGCTTTAACTTTTGCAAGTCTGCTAGGGTGCAACTTGGTAATACCGAATCCTTGAGAGGACTGTCCAGTGAAAAGTAGCATTGAATGCAGTGAAAAATGCATTGAAAACTACCCCAAACCCAATTACAATTTTACTAAGCAGTACTTCATAGTGATGTTCTGGATATTAAGTAGGATTAAACCACCACTAGATTGTCAGAACAGATGCATAAGTGATGTTTATTGGAATATGACACATCCAATTTCTAGATAGCAGTCAGATTGGCAGAGAAAAGCTTTTCATTCAAATTTTGGAACTTCATCAGAAAATTGGCAGTTATGCTTTCCCATGCCACGCTAAGCACAGCATCAGAAAACGTGCTGTAGAAGGTGACTTCGTAGGAACACATTCATAAAAGTTCACACTCTTCTAAAAGCCTTTTCAAACATTGCATTTTTTAAGCTAATGCATATATATATATATTTACTTTTTTTTCTGTCAGCTTTGCAAACAATCAAGGACCCAAACTGGCCAGCCATTCTGCTGCTGAAGCAAAATTCTGGACAGAACCCCTCCCAGGTAGGCTTTATTCCTTGGTCCTGTCATTAATTTGGAAAAAAACAAAAAAAAGACAAAAAACCAACCCCCCCCCCCCCCCCCCCCTCAAAAAAAACCCCAGCTCTCTGAGCTGAGCTGCCACAGTGGCTAGATTTTACCCCAGTCTTCTGCCTGTGCTTGGGTTCTCTGATGTCTAATAGGGAATAAACTCCTCTGGTACCTTTCTTTTGGAGAACAGTATCTCTCTTTTCCTTCTTCTCCTGGGAAGTTGGTAACCAAGCATCCCTGGTGGTACTTACTTCAGTTGGAAGTGGCCAGTGGAAAGCTGGGGGGGGAGAGCGGGGGCAAAGGGGTGCAGAAGCACATCAGCTGCGTAAACTCGGCTTCCTGCAGAGCACAGCCTAAAAATACGTGACTGTTTCTCTCAATGGGAAAGGCAGCGTTTTTTGAAAGCAAGGCCATGTTTTTAACTCTGATACGGAAAATACGTGAAGGGGGAAGGCGAGTTCTACAAGGTCTACGGCTTTTTAAGCGGGGGTGGAAGAGTGTGGTGTCCCGGTCCAGGCAGGCTCTTCCCTGAGCAAAGGCTGAAGCGCTGTTGCAGCGCGGTCCTGGCAGCAGGAGGAGTGGGGATGGGCAGAGATTGAGCAGTTTCTGGTATTTTTAGCACCATCTTAATTCGGATCTATAACCACCCTTCTAGTCTGCTCGTGCAGAGCACTGTCCAAGCTGGTGCTTGCAGCACCTCGTCTCTGCATCACGGCGCTGGGGGCACCAGGTCCTGCAAAGGCACCGGCTCTTGGACACTCCTCATCCTCCTCCACCGCGGAAGGGGCCTGCTGGGAAGGACCTTGGGAGGCTCTGTGTGACATCCGTCCTTGGAGAAGATGAGGCAGTTGATCCTGTACCGAGCCATGCCCGCTGCTCAGGCTGTTCCCGTCCCAAACGCGCAGCTCCTGTGGCCAACTTTTATTCAGGGTAGCTGGGTCCGACAGCTTGCTTCCTAACACACTGGGGTTTATCTTCCTGGTTCTGCTGGAGTCGCCACAAAAGCTGACCCTTTCCTGCTGGACGAGACGTTGGGCAGTAGTGGTTTAAGCAGTTTGAGCGGAGCAATAGACTGGGTAACACTGGCGTGGCCTGCAGAGATTTGGGAGGGCAGGGTATAACGCTTGCTGAATCCGTGATGCTTTTGGAGGCTGCCTTGGCCACAAACACCCGCCAGGGGTTGGTTTGGTGCTTTGATCTAAGGAAAAGTGATGCCTATTTAGGATATTCAGAACTATTTCTTGCTTTGTGAAGCGCGTTTTCAGAATCAGTGCGGAAGCTTTGGGCATATCGTGTGTAAAAATACCTATTATATAAACATACCATTAATATATTGCTTGTGCATAATTATATGATTAATGTAATTAAAATAATATAATGTCCAGACTGGTTGTAACATACATTTTTGGCAAATTAGTTACGGATCTGGAGATGTATTGCATTGTTTATAGATGCCTTGATGTGCCAACTCTCAGCCATTCCCTTACTCAAAGGCCACTGTAGCATCTGAACTCCTCCTAGATATTTAAGAAAATAATCGATCTTGTTCTTTCTTTCTCGGTTTAGAAGAAGCATAATTTAATTATTTTGCTCAACATTTTATTTTCCTTGTGGCTCTCATTTCTTTTACAGGTGCGCTGTGTTTTTCTGCCTGGAAGGCATGTGCTTGAGGTCACTGCGGGCAAATAAGTGGGTTTTGTGACTACCACTGAGAGCTGGAAGCTCCTCGGGTGGCAGTTCTTGGTGGGGGGTGAGTTCAGTAGTGGGGGCCCTGTCTCCCCTAGCAGACTCTCTGGCATCCTGCACCCCCTGGCCTCGATCGATGAGCCTTCCCCACCACCACGTTCATACTGGGATGCTAAGGCTACACACGGAGAGCTGGTTTCTGACACTTATAGGCAGCCTCATGGAGATGGAAGGTCTGGAGTATCAGCACAGTGTCCATGACCTCAATTTCACAAGCTGGCATGGCAAGGACAGAAGGCAGAGAGGCGACGCGGCGTATTGACAGGATTTTGGCTGGTCGAGTAGGCTGTTTTCAGCTACACTTTCAGGAATTTTCTTTTCAGAGGAGTATTTCTAGATGAATTATAATGAGCTGCAGATCACAGCGAATGGAGTACCTGAGATCTGCCTCATCAAGTTAGCATATAGGAATGGAATTATATTTATTGATTTTTTTAATCAAGCTCTGCTTAAGATCTGCTACTTGAATTATGTGGGGTTTGGGGGTTTTGGGGAGTTTTGGGGGTTTTTTTTTTTGGTATGGAAGGACTTTCTATGTGTGGTCTTTGTACCTGGCACCTTTTCTTTAAGAGAGCTGGAGGTTGCCCAGCTCAGCTGGCTACTAATCGTTCTTTAAGAAGTCCTGATGCCCTGTTGTTGTTGCTCTGACCTCTTGGTGACCAACATCTGCACGCTGTGTAACAGGGAACCGCAGCAGACGCAAGTCACCTCCAGCAATGTGTCCTGAGCTGCTCTGATGCCAGGTTGAGTGAGATCTCAAGCCATAGCAGGAGTCCTGGGATGGGACGGGATGACCTATATAGGACTACAGTTTCCATGGTAACTTCAGACCATGTGAGATGCCCTGTTTTGGGTGGCACAGGAGCTTCCAGCTGAAATCAGCACTGCTCCCAGGTGGGGTCAACCTCCTGCAGGAATCCTGAGTCCTGTCCACTTGGCCAGGGGGGATGGCTGTGCTGATGGTCAACCTGGAGCAGCTATATCCACCAGAAAAATAACATGGCAAACAAAAGTATCTTATGCCACCCCACACTTGGTTTAGTCCTGTCGTTATGTGTATTAGGGAAAGGCCTGCGGGTGGGTGAGGAGCTTGGAGCAGGGTGACCATGCCAGGTTGAGGAGAGGAGGGGGTGTCCCCATGGAGGGGATGGGCTCTGCTGCTTGCCCCTCTGCATGAGCAGGTAGCCCCTGCTCCTTTCTGCCCAGCTGTGCAAGGAAACAGGGCTCCTGCAGTTGTATGTCCCCTCTCTTGCAGCTGCGTGTGGTGGGTTAGGGGCTTTTGGGCTTTACATCTTGCAAAAATCAGATTTTCGGGTAGAAAAGCAAATACCTAGTAGTGGGTTCGTATAGTAGAAAAGCAACTGGCTCACCTTTTATCTGGCAGAGGAGGATCCACAAGGAGTGTGATGGAAAGACTTTGGGAATTAGGATGCATTCGTTCTGGAACAGCTATTTAAAAATAGCTTTGTTCATGGAATTGCTTGTTTAAAAGAGGACTGACTCCATCATTAAGTCAGGAGTAAATATATTTTACGCTCTGGAGCTTGTTGTGTGGTACAACTTAAACTTTCTGTCACTGCCTGGAAAGGCCCACCAATTTAGCAACAGCTGCTGTTATATCAGGATCTGAAAATTATTGAAGTTCTCAAGCTGTGGTCTGCTTTTTGTTTTATAGACAGCTTTTTTTTTATTATTATTATTTCCTGATTCTTAATTCTGCATGTTATCTTTCTTGAAGTTGCCTTTTACCTGCTTTTTACAAAAATATCCCTCTTCATGAGGGATTTATGATATTTGTGCTTTCATTCCACTTGTGTAGATAGAATCAGTCAATAAAACATTGCTCTTGAAAGAAGATAAACATTTGTGTGTGCTTGAAAGTTGTGTTTCATTGCTGGATAGTTTATCTGCTGCCACAAGAGCTCAAAACCAAGATAAAACCAAGACCCACATACTGAAAATATTCATCCTCGGTCCTAGCTGAGCATTGTACAAGTGGGAAGATGAGGGGTTGCTGCTGGCCCTAAGGGTTTCATTGCTGCAGAGCAATGTTT
Organism: Arenaria interpres; assembly: GCA_013399435.1. Lineage (NCBI taxonomy): Eukaryota > Metazoa > Chordata > Aves > Charadriiformes > Scolopacidae > Arenaria > Arenaria interpres. Next base: position 130,711 of record VXAK01024024.1, on the reverse strand, counting down.
TGGTGAAAAGGAGGCAATTTAACATCTTTGTCCCCAGATGTGGCAGATGAGCTCCTCTAAGACTTGCTGTGGTCCTCATGAGGGTCCCTGAAAGCTTGGGAGCATGCTGGCCGTGGTGGGCAGCTCCTCCAGCGCTGCTGGGATGTGTGGGCTCCTATGGTACAACCCTAACACCAGCTTTGGGTGACCCGGAGAGGGTAGGCTTGACTTGATGTCTGGGCAGGGCTGTGCTTGGACATGGGCCTGCTGGTCTCTTCCTCCTCCCTTGGCTGCACGCTTGGGAAAGCTGCCTGGGGAGAGGTTTGTTGGAATCGCTCTGTTCAGGGGGGGAAGTGACTTGGGCAGGGCAGGGTGAAGTGGTTTCTCTGAAACTTCTGAGCTAGTGGTTGAGCTAGAGATCTGCCTGCGGTGCAAGACTTGCCACAGCTGGGCAAGGCTTGCTGCTCCCTCAGCAGCACAGTGCACAGCGAAGGGCCGTGCCCGCAAACTCTGTTTTCCTCCACGCTTCCGTATGTCCACATCCCATCAGATGAACGGGGTTTCATAACCGTAACCTTGAGTAACGTTACTGTGAACTCCCTTCCCCGGTGGAAATACCAATAAGAAGAAAAGTTTGAAAAAACAGAACTTATCAGAATTGCCTTCCACCCCTGCAAAGGGATGTTGGTAACGTTTTAAAAAAAGAAAAGAAAAGAAAAAACCCCGATGCTTATCAACAGGCAGACCAACCTTGCTAACAGGGAGCATATGACTAAAGCATCTGAGGTTAGAACACATTGGAATTAAAACTATATAAACTAACAAGCTGTAAACAGTGCGTGGCTGGTATTTCTGTTGCCTTAAATAGAAAAGGTATTTTGTTTTGGAGTTGGTTTCCCTTTACCTCCAAATTCTGTTCTGTATCCTTCAGTGGTGTCTTACCCCCCCTGACAGCACAGCATCCATCAGGCGTGCTCCCATTTTTCCTCTACGTACCCTCATAGCTGTAGCACAGAGAGTCCTCAGCCCAAATCATGTGTAATCAGCAGCAGTGGTGGCCCTGTCCTCGAGACAAGGATCATCTGCAGATTTGAGCACTCTCATCCCCAATTAGGGGAATTGAGCCAGTGCCCAGTTTGCCCAGGAAAGAGCGTCTGCTGGATGGCAAGCTGGATGGCAGAGGAACAGAGCACTCTGCTCTCCCCTCTGAACTCCACACCAAACCTCAAAGGGGTCATGGACCTCTGTTGTCAGGTGCCACATGGATGGGATGGTGCTGCCAAGGCTGGGGTTTGGCTGGGGTGCTTGTGACAGGATTGGCCCTCTGCTCTTGCCACTCCAGCTCTTGGAGGGATGGGTGAGGACATGCTCCCTCCGTGCCACCTAGCAAACTTCCCTTCCCACGTCTTCTGCGCAGGTTCTATGTGCCCTCTGCATGGCTCGGTGACCACGTCCTTTGATGTGGCTCATGGTGAAGGAACCCAGAGGCAGGACGATGGCTGCATCTCTCTTGCTGCTTGTGACTTTGGGAAGGAGTCCTATGGTGTCTAGGTCTTGAGCAAATCTGGTGAGACTTCTGTTTTTCTCAAGTAGTCTAGTGGGAGTCACTGACACAAGGGTGGGTAAATCACTGGAGGATGGCATGGATTCTGTTTGAAATGCAGAGCAGAGAGAGCTTTCATCCCTGTCCTCCTTGTGTGGATATGAACATCCCACAGATCAGTAGGACCATCAGCTCTTCTCTGATGACCTGCAAGGTGGCTGCAGTGTGGGCAAAAGACTGGGAAAGATGCAGATTTTTCAGCCTTTCCATTGCTTGAGTTTCCTGGTTACGGCAAGTGTTTCAGTCTCTCTTCCTTTCCTCCCTAGATCTCATCCTACATCAGCAAAGATGGGCATTCATGTGCAGGGTGTGCTTAAAGCACTGTCCTCTCTCCTAAGGGAAGGCTACACCAAATATCCATACTTGAGACCTTATGGACCGATGGAGAAGCTGTCTGAGTGGGTTTCAGACCAACCACATGTGGGAACAGCAAAAGTAAAGGCTTACTTGCTTGCCTGCTGAAATGCATTGCCCACAATAATTGTCCACATAATTCGTTTATGTCATTGAATGTGACACTGGAATGTCATGGTTTGCTGCGGTTATTATGTCTGGTTGTAATTGGTAATCTGATCTTTATAGTTCCTCGTTAATGGTGTCATTAGTGCAATGCCTAGATAATCCAAATGTAATTTTACATATTCATTGTGCTACAGAGTTGTAAATAAATTGCTTTCAAAATTAATCCAGAAAATAAATATCCTCATACAATAAAATTGTAGTGCAACTTGTAAAGCCTTAGTAAACAGCAGTAGCTACTACAGTTTAATTAGTTGTTATGTATTGGTCTTATTTAATAGTAAGTGAATGATTTGAAAGTATGAAGTAAAGTAAATATTTTTACATAACCAGTACCTGCTGGTTACTGGACCACTTTTTCTGAAGAAAAGACTTGCAAATGTGTTAGAATTTTTAGGACATAGGAAAAGGAAATTGGAAAAGTTTTGGACATTTGGAAAAGGAGCAGTCGATGTTTTAGTGAGCTGTCAGAGCACCTTTTCTGTACGTCTGTTGCACAAAGTTTTGCTTGAAAGGCAAAATAAAGCCATGGATTAGAAACTGCATAAGAAATAGGAGAATAGGAAAACATAAAGGCACAAAATGGCAAAGGGTCGGTGTGAAGATGCCTTGACTCTGTTCACAGTTGATAATACTTTTCTCTCGGAAATAATAGGGGCCTAGCAGCAAGACTGCAGGATTCATACTGACAATAATTTTCCTTTTAATAGAAAACAGAAAAATATCTGAGTCATTTCATGGGACCGTGAGCAAATGGGCTGAATGTGTAGCATCTGTATGGACAAATTCAGTATAAGATGGGTCAGAGCAGCTTTCAGAGAGCGGGTAGATCGGGTGTTTATTTTTGCTCTTTGTTATGGTACAGAAAACAACAGGATTTTTCCTAATGGTCTACAGCAGCACTGTAGTTTCCAGCCTTAACCCATGGAGCAGGTTTAGATAACTCCTGTTTGGAGTTAGGACTATTCATTTGGATAATATTGGAAACACCGATTTTCATGGAGAAAGAAAGGACCAGTAGAAGTCACGCCAACAGTCGCACCCCTGGTGATGCAACACCTAACCAAGTTGGACTCGGAAGAAATACTGTTCATCCCCTGCTCACCCCGCACACACCTACCTTGTAATTTGGGCAAGATGGGAAAGTTTATGCAGTTTCCTTGAGCAAAGGCTTATATAGTCATATGTGCCTGTGTACACACATGTGTCTACGTGCACCCCCTTCTCTTTCGCTTGGTAAAGCCAGCTCTGGCAGGCTGTTCTCGGCCAAATTCTGCAAAAGGTCAAGCTCTCCAAGGTTTTGAAGTTCCTACAGGCTCCAGGAAATTGGGTGCCGCCTTGCATCTCACAAGGGGTGAGGGCATTGGCAGAGGGGAATGGTGCTGGAAATGAGGCCACATTCATTCTGCTGTACGGAGGGCGATGTGGGGATAACTCCTTGGCTGCTGGTAGAGATGCTCTGCTTGGTTGTGGATATGATTATAAGGATATGATTATAAGGATTATTAGGACTACAAAGATGATGAGGGGCCTGGAGCATCTCCCTTATGAGGAGAGGCTAAGGGACCTGGGTCTTTTTAGTCTGGAGAAGAGAAGGCTGAGGGGGGATCTGATCAATGCTTATAAATACTTAAAGGGAGGGTGTCAGGAGGATGGGGCCGGTCTTTTTTCAGTGGTGCCCAGGGACAGGACAAGAGGAAACGGGCACAAACTTGAATAGAAGAAGTTCCACCTAAACATGAGGAGGAACTTCTTTTCATTTTGAGGGTGGCAGAGCCCTGGCAGAGGCTGCCCAGGGAGGTGGTGGAGTCTCCTTCTCTGGAGACATTCAAACCCCACCTGGACCCGTTCCTGTGCAACCTGCTCTGGGTGGACCTGCTTTGGCAGGGGGGTTGGACTAGATGATCTCCAGAGGTCCCTTCCAACCCCATGTGATTCTGTGATTCTGTGATCACATCCCTGTAAGAGATAAATGTCCTCTCATTGTTTCCTTGTTTTTTGGTTTTTTTTTTTCTTTCATACACAAACTTAAAACTATACATCAGGCAGTCTGCTTCTGGTATTCCTTGTTTGTGGCTCTAACACGGGGAGGGCTGATGGACTCTAAGGGCCCCTCTGGTGCCAGGGGAGAAGAGCAGATTTCCCTAAGCAGCCAAGTATTGCGCCGTTGCTCGAGCAGCCTGCTGATCCCATGGGTGACGGCCTATTTTCGGAAAGCAGCCCTCTGCCATGGAAACAGGCACGAATCTTGCTGGGAGCACCACCTGAGAGCCTGGGTTTTTGCTATTTGTGGTGGAATGATCACTTGGTGTAAGCCGTGGTCTGTGGGTATGTACTGCCAACACCCCCAACAAACCAGGGCTGCAGCTATAGGATGAAATGGGGAGTTAAAGGCCACTGCTAAGACTGTAGCAAACTTCTCTGCTGTCTCCATGAAGCTTGACGTAGTGCTGAGATAAGGTTACCTATGCCCAGAGTGCTTTTTGGTTTTCCTGTTTCGGGGGAAACCTGGGGTAGTTGATTTTTTCTGTTTTGTGAGGAATATGTACCTAGTGAGAAGCTGCCAGACAGAAGTGGGGAAGGGAGAGGTTTAAGAAGTTGCTTGGGGAAATGACGTGATGACATCTGAAAAAATAAAAACTTTTGAGCGCATTACGGATAATGATGGAATTCAAATTGGAAATGTTCTGTGCATTTTTAATACCTCTACTAGGAGAAGGAGTATAACTGTTTTAATGTTTAATGCATGTACAGTAGTAGAAGGCTGAACAGTTCTCTGTGGCCCCGTTTGTTCCATTACTGTCCAGAAGGAAATAAATTAAATTCTATTTTAGACCATATTTTGGATCTGGATGCTGCAGAGGGAGAGATCAGAAGAATGAAGCACAGGGAGAGCTCTGTCCCTGAACCTGTCCTTATCTGTCCTGAGAAGCTGGCAGAGATGTGTTAGTGCTTGGTAGGACACAAGGAATAAGTGATACTGTGATGGCCCTGGGAAGGATCACTGTTTTGAATGAGACGGGATCTTCTCAAGTCAGAGATTGAACCAATTTGTATTTTAAGTGGTAGGAGGATTTTGATGATAGATTTTGATAGAATTAATCCCAGATATCTAACACTCATGCTTAAAAAAATTCTCATAACACTGCAGCCAAGACTGCCTTCTCTCCTGAATATGAAGAAAACCCAAATCTAGTATTTTAACTTTTCTAAAGCTTTTCAGTTCAAACCTTGTGAAGGCATTTTGGCTCTCCAGAGATGCTTCAGCTTGAACTTTCCTGTTCAGGGTGGCATGGAGATTGTCTTGGTGTTGTGTGATCAGGAGCACAATGTTGGTGCCATTGGTGAAGTTACATGTTACTCCAAAGAAGGGGACTCCACATTTTTAGATTAGTTCAATATTTCAAATTATTTTATCTTGATTTGCCTTCTGGTTTCTGGTATTTCACATGCATAGTATCTCGGAGGCAAGAAGCACACTTATCATACTTGAAGCTTTATTAATAAAGGATGAGAATGGGGGAGAGAACTTTCTGCCTCCCGATATGCAAAGACATTGATCACTGCGCGGTGCTGGTCACATACTGGAAGCTGCTGGGGCTGGGTTCCATGGGGCCTCACCTTCTGACTCGGTTTCCTACCTCATTTTAAGGAAGTGGTTTTCTAAACCCACTCTCTTCCTTGCTTCTCTGCCTTACACCGTGCCACAGGGGCCCTCGCTAGAGCTTGTTAAATGCACCCTGCGTAAGGGGGTTGCTGGAAGGGCCTGAAGCAGTTTGCCCAGAAGCAGGCTGAGGCAATATCTCTGCAGCTTCCCCTACTCCTGGGCTTGGAGCTGAAAGCCCCCAGCCCGTGGGATGCTCAGAAGCAAGTGGGACTACCCAAGGCAGCTGGATCTCAGCCCCATCCCTCTAATATGCGGGTGCAGCGTTTCTGTCTCCTCCTTATCTTCACAGCTCTTTAATATGCTCTTATTCATCTATTTTATGCATATTATATGAAAATAGCATACTTACATATACTTAATATACATAAAACAGTATACTTATTTTACACTTATTAATAACAAATTTTACCGGTGCCACCCAGCGTGCTGCTCCTACGCTTCCGAACGGTCTGTAGTTTTCTTTGCACCTCCTGCAGGTTTTCCTGACGCTGGTTTTGTGGTTAAGAAACTTGATTGTGGCTGAAACAGTGCTGTGTGCCTAGATTGTCAATGCAAATACCAAGTACGGCGTCTCCAGTCCCGGCAGCAGCCCCCCGCAGTGCTACACCGGCTGCTGCTCCTCACTCGCTCGACTTGGCAATCGCTCTTTTCTTTTCCTCAGAGCTAGAGCTTCTCTTGTCTTTCCCGGTGAGGTTTAGTCTGTTGGCCTCCTGCAGCTTTTCATGTTAGGCTAGGAGAAGTTTGCCTTGTTTAACTCGATTCTGCTCAAGAAAATAAACCTGCAAGCCACACCAGATGCCAGGAGATGATCTTTTATTGACATTCTCCTCCTCCATCCTGGAGAAGAAAGGAAGATAGATATATTTTTGTTTTCCCTAGTTGAAGTGTCAAATGGTGTGTTTAAATGCTTGCTTTTGTGGGACAGGTTCGGGGAGTAACATTAACAATATGTAGCTCAGTTATGTCCAACCAACCAAACCCACAAAACCCAGCTGATACAGATGAACGCTGCTCTCCGTCGAGAGCGCAGAAGATATTTAGGTTGAATGAATACTCAAATTTTGAAGGTTTTTGAGAGGAGACATCTTATTAATGAGATTATTTTGCATTTGATTGGCATGATTTTGGTGGCACCACACCAAGAAAACCCCAAACAAACAAACTCCCCAACACTTCTTAGCATCTGCTTTAATGCCTTGTTATGGCTACTTATTAGTCATAAACTTTTGGGGTTTTGATTATGGTGATTCCTTCTAAAACTTTGAATATTTGATTTACACATTTAAGGGGTTAGAAAATAATCATACTTATGTTTAGTAAAGTTGTACAGATATTTGTCTTGCAAAAGGGGATTTCTGGGAGGCTGAGCAGGACCCTGTGTGTGCTGAGTACCCTCTGCAGGACCTCTGAGGAGGTCAGTCTGAGGAAACACACACCAGAAACCAAAGGTGTCTGGCTGTAGAGCTCTGGGTTGAAGGATGGAAAAGTTGGTTTGGAATTATTGGGGGGGGGTTAGCAATGCTTTGCTCATCTTCTGCACTGTGGGGTTTTATTCTTCCCTCTTATATCATAATATATTGCCTTGGGACACAATAATAACTATCTTGCACAACTGCTCAAATCTCTTCTAAGGAAATAAAGAAGCCGGTAGGTAACTAGCATGGAAATTTAAAGTAGATTAAATAATTTTCTTTTGGATTATAGGAACATTTTGGAGATGTATGATTACGCTACTCAGTCTTCAGAGCTTGTGGGATGGGAGGTTGGGACTAGAAAACTTCTCTGACATGCTGTGGGCTTTGGTATGTAACTTCATGCAGAAGCACATCACGGGGTTGTCACTTCTTGCTGTCGCTCACTTTGACACAAGGGTAATATTCAGCAGAAGACGTGTGTGCAACTGCAGCTTTCTGCTTCTGAAGGCAGCCCCAGATGTCTGTAGCCCCTGCTTCTCCTCCTGATTTCACAGCCCTGTTCTTTTGATTGGTGACACTTCTTGCTTTGTTTTTGAAGTTTTACTTCCTCGGTTGGGGCTAGAATAGAAATTTCAAAGAATTTCAGTAGGAAAACTCCCATTTAAATTTGTTAACTTGTGTGTTATTCACAGTAGTGTTCCAGATGGGAAATGTGAATTTGTTCTTTTGCTGTGAGATTATCTTATCCCTCAAAACGAAATCTGCTTCAACAAAGCAAGCGGTCTTGGCAGAACTAGATAAATTGTTGGTCTCCTCTAAGAGCAACATGTGAACGGACCCTCTTGAGCATATTCTGTTGATGCACATGTTGCCAAATAGCCTTGTGAGAACAGCAGCACCCCACGGAAAAACAATTTTCAGTCAATGCTGTAACCATCTGTGCAGTATCCAATACTACTTTGACTTCGAGTGCTTAAACAAGTGATTCTGATCAATGCTTATAAATACTTAAAGGGAGGGTGTCAAGGGGATGGGGCTGGTGTTTTTTCAGTGGTGCCCAGGGACAGGGCAAGAGGAAATGGGCACAAACTTGAATAGAAGAAGTTCCACCTAAACATGAGGAGGAACGTTTTGACCTTGAGGGTGGCACAGCCCTGGAAGAGGCTGCCCAGGGAGGTGGTGGAGTCTCCTTCTTTGGAGACATTCAAACCCCACCTGGACACGTTCCTGTGCAACCTGCTCTGGGTGGACCTGCTCTGGCAGGGGGTTGGACTGGATGATCTCCAGAGGTCCCTTCCAACCCCATACGTTTCTGTGATTCTGTGATTATTTCTACCTATATGGTATGCCTTTCATTTGGTATTACTTATGTCTGCAGACATATTTCAGTGCACAGGTGGGAAGTATAGTAACTGTTACATTTTTGGCCATGGAATAAGTTTTTTAAGCAATACCTTGCTAGCACTCTCCTTGGAGGCTGTGTGCTCCTGAGGCTGTAAGGACCCAGCAGTCTCAGGCCAGCTGGAGCCCGTGGCTACGGGGCAGTGGCTGCCTAATTAAAGGCTGAAGCTACCAGAGGGTTTAAGGGAAAGTATCAGATGTCCTTGTGTATGCCAGTGCTGGTTATGGCCGTAACGTGGCTTGGGGACTGGGCAACTTGATTGTATTTTATTGTTAGCTCAGGAAACACGAGCTTTGTGGGTTTTTTTCTTCTCAATCTCCTGTCTTCACAGAGATCCCTCAGCTGAGTTAACCTCAGGAGGTCCACAAAAGACGCTGTCTGTGAGTTGGTTTGTTCATCTGCAGCCGTGCCTGTCTATAAAAGACTTTGTTTTGAAACACTTAACACAGTGCTAAGTCCCATAGGGTTTGAGATTAGTTTCTTGTTGGAGAAGCGAACCAGTCCTGCAGATCTGTACCATCTGGGGGCTCTCTTGCCACCTCGGAAGGGGCAGGGAGGAAGCATTCCCCACCACCTCGTGGGCTTTGCTGACCAACTGCAAGACAGAGCTTCAAAGAGAAGTTGGGGACTCCTGGCAAACGCTGAATAAAACGGGGTTTATTTCAGCGCGCTCTTGCTCACTTTGCCACTCTTTAAGATGATTTTGTTGGTTGTTGGTAGAGCACTGGCGGGTGGTTTGCATTTTTCCTGGATGTCTGGTTGCCCCTCCAAGGGCTCGTCTGCGTTTCTGAGCATTTCTCTCCCGTTCTCGGAGGAATAGCTTTGCACACTCAGAAGAACGGCACATGCTGTTACCGAAGCGATGTGTGTTTGTTGTTGCTCTCATGCCCTGGGGATCTATTACATGAAGATGGGGAAAAAGTCTCTTTTCAAAGTGAATCCCATGATCTCACAGCTCTGACTTGCCTCGGTCTTCTCTCCCTCATTCCTTTCACTTACTCCCAGCTTATTAGGTTTATGAATCTTCCCTTGGCCTTGCTGGTGAGGGCAAAAGCCGTGGGGAGCTGGGCTTGACGCTGGAGATGCTGGCTGCCTGCAGGCTGAACCACCCTCGCTGCTCACCATGGCATCTTTGAAAAGTGCCTGGAAGACAGCGTGGGCGTTTGCTGCCCAGGTGGCTAGTAGCCATCCTCCCTCTCCAGGCGTCAACAGGGACTCCTGGAAGGCAGCCTCCTTCTCCTGCTCCTCCTCCTCCAGTTTGGCTGGGGCTTTGCTTCAGCTCAGCTTGACGGGGAGCACCTTGGTCCTCGTCCTGCTGCGCGGCCAGGGGGCTGTTGTCCCAAGGAGTCTTGGTCACCACTGCGATGGACTCCAAGCAACAGAAAGTGATTTTTTACTAGGAGAAAGCTGTCTGGCAGCTGCATTGGATTGGCTGCCTCTTTCTTAGTAAAACAAATAACACTGGGGCAAAAAAGCTGCCTGTATCTAGCTATAAGTTAAAACAAACGTCTTTGCAGATGAATTGGGCAAGGAACTTAGTAGACGTATTCAGTGACAGTAGATGATTTATTTTTTTTCAATGTTGCTGGCCTCTTCAGCAGATCTTTCTAGTTTGTACCTGTTTACAAATTTACCTGCCTTCAGATTGTAGATATACAGGATGGATTTGAATCAATATAAATTTATCCCAAATAATCCCTTCAGTCCACTGATCTGTCATTTAAGGTGCCTTCATACTCTGCACTCATCCTGATTTTTAAAATGGCAAGGTAAAGAAGCTTTAAATTACTGGAAGCCTGGATTTCATGCCCTTCCAGCTGCTTTTGGGCGTATAGTTACTTTAAGTTTTGTGCAACAAAGTTGGGTTTTCTTGTTCCGTGTTGGAGGTTTTAAATTGAGTCTGTTGAGAAGAGCATGCAGAAAATGCCTGTGGAAGTCTGATCTAAACATGAACACAAGAAACCAGAAGATATTTCAGATAGCTTGGAGTATTTTAAAGCATCGGCTTCTCTGCCTGTCTTCCTGGCTAGACAGAGTATTTTCTTTAAGATAAGCAAATCACCCTTTTACACACATTTGCCTGTTCAATTTTTAATCTTTCTTTTCCAGTTATGTAAATAGTGCAAGAATAATATTAACCGTGTACCAGTAGTAAGCTGATTCGCTTGCTCCAAGTTATCAGACACAAAAGCACTGCAGGGCTGGTTTGTAAATTGAGTTGGATTTTTTATTTTTTTTTTACATCTGTGTTATTCTGAGCTCTTATGTAAACACTTGGAATGCAATTTCTATATATACTCAGCTTGTTATGCAACTACCCTGTGCAGTGATGCCAAAGGGATTTAATTTTCTTATTGGTGGCTTTTAGAAGAAGTGATCAAGCATTCTTTCTGTGGAAGGGACAGAGAATGATAAAGTAAAAAACAATAATAATAATAATGACAGAAAACAAGGACAACTACAAATTTAAAAAGGGGGGGGGGGAAAGTTCCCAAGTTACAAGACTATTTATGGTGGCTTTCTCTGAATGCATGATTACTGCTTCAGTACTACTTGACTACATTTGTTCTTTATGGAAATTATTGAATGGTTCAATATATACATCTGTTTTACAACCCGCGCTGAATGCGTTCTTTATGTATTATTGATGAAACATGCTTATTTATAGCAGATGTTGTTTCGCAGGATAGCCATGGAAAGCATTGCTGGAAGTGTGTTCCATCAGATCTCTGGGCTGGTGCTTTTTAAAGTGATGATCAGCACATGATGAGAACGGTTACGGGAGTGCCCCGAAATGGCTCCAGCGATGGGTAAAGGGCAGCGTTCTCCAGGTGCTCTCTGCAGGAGCGGTGGGACTTGGGGGTAGCCATGTCTCTCCTAAAAAAACCCTATTGGACATCATGAAGGTCCTTCACATAAGAATTGATTTTTAATTGAAATGGAATTGATTTTTCAATTAATTAACGTATTATGTACTTAAAAGAAAACATTGAAGGAAAAAGTAAGGCTGCAAAGTCAAACGCTGCGACTGCTGAAGCTGCTACAGCAAAGTTCACATAACACTCAATGTGCTTTTCTGTGCGTGTTACAGCCTTCCCAGTAAAGCCCCAGGTGAAATCCAGTTCTCCTGGCCCCAGACAGGCTCCTCCGACGCAAGGCAGCGTGCTCTTCCTCTCTTCTTGTGTCCCCAAGCCATCTACTGCTCAGGTACAGCTCCCGTGCGACAAACTGAACCCAAGCATAGCCGTGCAAACACTGCCCACCCTGTCTGTAGGAGCTGAATTAGAAACTTCCAGGGAATTTAGTCCAGCATCCTGGCTGATTGAGGTGGTGACACCGAGTCCTTCAGCTGCAACCAGAGGGCTCGCAGCACAACCCACCCCGAGTCACAGCCAAAGTGGGAAGCCAAAGTGGAAATTTTAAAACAACACAACCTTGGTGAATTTCCTTCTCAGTTAAGTATTCCTCCCTCAGAAATTTCACTGAATTTTTTAGAGTTGGAAGGGACCATAGATATTTCTTAAAGGATGTTTTTTTTAAAACATAAATGCTTCAGTGATGCACGGAAGCAAGGCTGGGGTGGTGTTGGATTGTTGTTGCTGATCGCCTCCATAATATGGTGCTTTGGGGAGTTGTATCGAAGGAAGCAGGTGATGGAACTGCCAGGACCTGTGATTCATCTGCTGCTGGGTCCCTTCAGAGGTTCGTGAGGTGCTTCCAGAGGGTGGAGAGAGTGGAGGCATCATCTCTCAGCCACTCAAAGCCCTTGCAGCTGAGAGATGGCGACAGCTCCTGCTTAAGAGGTGGCATGGAATCATAGGATGGTGTAGGTTGGAAGGGACCTTAAAGATCATCAAGTTCTAATCCCTCTGCCATGGGGGTCCCACTAGACCAGGCTGCTCAAAGCTCCATCCAGCTGGCATCCACAGCTGCTCTGGGCAACCTGTTCCTGTATCCAGTGCCTCACCACCCTCAGAGTGAAAAATTTCTTCCTGATGTCTATCAGCCTTTGAAACAAAGGGTTTCTATAGTGTCAGAAACTCTTTTGCACTGTGGTGTGTTTTGCCTGTAATGAACTTCAAAATGCCAATGAAAAAGATTTCTAGCACAACTTGCATGACAGTTGCGTTTATTTTTCCTGAACTTCAGCCACCGAACTGACCTGATTTAATACCTGCAGTTGGATTTGCATAGCTTTTGGAGCTGGAAGTCCAACACATCATCTGCCTAATCCTTCTTGAGTCAAAGCAAACACATACTAAGTGGATTTTAGAAATAAATGTCTGTAGTTTTACACATTTCTGCTTTCAAAGTAACTGCTGAAGTCAAAGGTTAAGCTGCAGTGAACCCCCCCCCACCCCCCGCCCCCTTTTTTTTTCCCTGGAAGGACAGTAGGAAGACAAAACTGCTTTGCTTGTCCTCTGAAAGTGTTCTAGCTTTTTAGTTTGTGGCTTTTAATTTGTTGTTTAGTGTCTTGTAAGAGCAATAGAGCTGAATGCAAAGGCTTTTTGGTATTAATCATGAAGATTATCTGACAGCTGTTTTATCTTTGCGCAGCTTTGCATCACTGTTCAGAATAATACCATAATACCACATCATCCAATTATATATTTTTTTCTCTCTCTCTCTCTTTTCATTAGGAATGTGCCTTATCTAAATGCCTTCTTGTAAAGCTGGGGTTTTTTAGTTTATAGCTGCGCAGAAAGAAACTGGCTTATTTTCTGGCTTGCATAACGTTTTCGAAAGTCCCAATATAATCTTTGCAAGTTTGGACATTTAAGTTGCCATAGGCTGTGGGCAGGGAAAAGATTTTTTTGTTTGCTTGTTTGTTCCTTCTCATAGCTGTTCTGAATGCAGAAAATTGTGAATTCCATGTAAAGAGGAACTAAAACTTACTTTCTATCTTCGTTACTAATATGAACCTAAACAGTTGAAGAAGAAATATATGACTCATTTACCACTTAAAACATGCTGCTCTTTCTACATTTTGTCCTGTTTCAGTAATACAAACAGTTGTATTAATTTAATTTTGTATTAAATTTCTCATGCATGTAATAAAATCCTGTTCCTTTGTTAATCCAGTAATCTAAGCAAACACAAAATAGGAGCACTACAGAAGAATACTTAATCCCCCTCTTTTTTTCTCTTCAAGATGGTTTTGACTTGTTTAAGTGTGAAATGAAAGCATTTCTGTACAAACAATGTCAGGTACTACCCTTTTGCATTTATTACCCGATTTAAGCTCATCATGTGTTACTAAAACATGTTCAGTTTGTGGTGCATCTCTGGCTATAGGTGTTCGGTCTCAAGGTTTTAGGAAGGTGTTGCTGCAGGGAAAGGCCTCCATCCCGCAGCGTTTTGTGGCTGGTGAATTCCTCTTCTCACCCTTGAAGCCATGGTGGTGAGTTTGGCGACATGACTCAAAAGGTAAGTCAGAAGAGTTTCAAATGGATTTAGTCTTCATGACCTCTCCTTCAAAAGGGAAACCTGAAAAACTGGGGGCTCAGCTCACGTCCTGGCAGACTCATCTTTACAACAAACACAGAGAGCATCTCTACAGCAGAAATTCCCATCCGTGTCCAGGCCCATCCCAGAGGAAACGCTGGGCACGCTTCTGTGCTCGGGGAACCAAGCAGCTGTGAAGGGAGTTTGTCACAGGAGGGTTTCAGACCAGGGGGAAACTGAGCGTCAAAGCCCTAGAGAATCATTAGCATTTATTTTTTTTTTAGGTGGGGACTGTTTGCCAATCTGAGTATTTTCACAATAGACAAATTGATTAGGGAAGTGATGTGACATCTCTGCCTCTGCAAAACCCCCTCTTTAAGTGCTGTCAGGCTTCCCACTGGCAGCATTCGATATCCAAGGCTTCATGGCTGTTGTGTTCTATTAAATGGTGCCAGGCTAAAATTTGGCAAAGGAGTTGTTAGACCAGCGTAAATCCTCAACTTTTTCAAAATGGCTGTTGCTCTGTGTCTCTGCCAACACTCTGGGGAGGAACCGGTGCGTGTCCCCATCAGTTCAGATGGTTTCCATAGGATGGTTGGAAGGGACTTTAAAGACCATCCACTTCCAACCCCCTGCCCTGGGCAGGGACACCTCCTGCTAGCCAGGTTGCTCAAAGCCCCATCCAGCCTGGTCTTGAACATCTCTAGGGATGGGGTGTCTATAGCGTCTCTGGGCAACCTGGGCCGGTGTCTCACCATCTTCAGAGTAGAGGATTTCTTCCTAATGTCTGATTTTGCTCATCAGCAGTTTCTGAGCAAGGTGAAATATCTGTATTACGGTGGGGAAAGTGGGAAGTTGCCTTCTGGGGACTTAGACCAGCCTTTTTGTACAGCGTGATGAGAACAGTCTTCTGACACTTGAGATGTCTCAGGACGCCTCTGTCTCTTGTCATGCTCCAGCAATTCAGTGCTTGCACCTGACCAGCTGCTGACCCCAAAACTGGCGGAGCGCAGATTTTAGCCGCTGGCGAAAGAGCGAGTGTCTTCTCTGAGCAGCTGACTCGTTCCAGGCCTGTGGTGCATGACATGGTGCTATTCCAGGCTGCTGTGGCTTGAGGTGACAAGAATCAGCATTTGCTGCTTTTTGTTTGAAACGATTTTTCTAGCGAGTTTTGAGGCTTGATCGCTCCTGCTAGTCAAGACAGCCTTACAGGTTTGAGGGGTGCTGACTCCAAACACAGAATCACAGAATCTTCATGTTTGGAAGGGACCTTTGAGATCATCGAGACCAACCACAATAAAAAAAATAAAAAAAAAAAAACATCAAAAAAACCCCTACCCACCCACAAACAGACACAACCCAAGAATCTCGGGCACTAGAGCATGCCCTGAAGGGCCACGTCTACACAGTTCTTCAATCCCTCCAGGGATGGTGACTCCACCACCTCCCTGGGCAGGCTGTTCCAGTGCCTGACCACCCTCTCAGCAAAGTCATTCTTCCCAATATCTCATCTAAACCTCTCCTGCCCCAACTTCAGACCATTTCCTCTGCTCCTGTCATTATTCCCTTGGGAGAAGAGGCCAACCCTCACCTCTCTACACCCTCCTGTCAGGGAGTTGTAGAGGGCAATGAGGTGGTGCATGCATAGCTCTGCCCCCGGCAGTGCGTCACTGCTCAACCCGTGGGGTGGCTGGTCTTGCCCTACACACACAGTGTTTGTTGCCCCGTGCAGATGTATCTCAGCCGCCTGCTGTTGGCCCGTCCTGCGTCCCATCCATGCAGGTGGGCTACCCGTGCCATGGGACAGCGCTGGTCCAAGGGCCGCGCTCTCAGCGTCCCTCCAAAATGCCTCAGAAAGAACTAATTTCGGATCACAGGTACGAAGCTGAGCCAGCATTCTGCACAGATGTGCCAGCAACACTCATGGGGCAGTGGTCGAGAAAGGCTCACAACATTTCTGCAGATGAGATGACTGTCATCCTTCAGGCAGCGTCCAGGATGTGTTTTATCGAACCAGAATTGTTTCTGGAGTTTTATTCATGATAATACCAAACCTTAACCAATCTTAACTTTTTTCCAGCTCACGTGCAACTCTGCCTTTTGTAACAAGCATTTTTCAAATATCCTTTTAGATTACTTAAGCACTTCCAAAGCAAAGAAAGAAAAAAAAAATGGAGAAGTGCAGTTTCTTTCTTACCCGTGTAATACAGATGAGAATCTCTCTGAGTACAAAGAAATGCAAATTTAATCATATCCTTTACATCTGAGCTCTCATTCATAGACTGGTAGATGCACAGACCGGAGAGGGAGCATGTATGCATGCACACGAAAATGCTCATTTATTTCAATATTTGAGTTTTAGATGGATGAAACCATTCCTTTATTAAGCTTGCCTTTAATTGGGTGTAATCTTTAAAGTAAAACCTAAATTGTGTTCCTGATGAAACGGGAGTTAGTACTGCCTTTCCAGGTAACCCATTGCCTCATCAAAAGTACTTGTGCCATTTTATTTTGGGGTGTGATAGTATGGCTATTGGAAAATGCTCGCTATAGGCATATTTGAAATGGTAATGTAGCATGCCATTGTATAACAAGCCGTTTCCCCCTGTTGTCATAGTACATATGAACAAATACGTGTTATGAAGGTGGATTCTCTATCCCATAGTGAAAATTTCACAGTCCGTATACACAACTACTTGCCACGCTTGGGAAATCCAGGGCTTGTCATCTTAGGTTAGCTCACAACCTTCTCAAGGAAAAAAGCATCTCAGTTTGGATTACTCCTGCCGTATGTTACAGGCTTTTCTTTTCATTGAGTAATAAGAGAGAGGAAAATGCTGTTTAGAGAAGCGTGGGTTTCATGCCGTTCTGTAATCACATTATTTACAGAAACAAGTACATTAAGAGTTACAGAGCTAAGAGGTACACAGAGCAGAAACTACTTTCTGCACCCCTAACAGTGGGAAAGAGTCCCTGCTAGGATTCTGGCCGCTGCAGGAAAAGGAAAAGGCACAGATGGCGAAGGGAAATAAATTTAATTTTAAATATACACAGCTGTTTACAGGTGTGTTGCAGCAGGTTTGGCTGGGTGGCACCCTTGTGTTGGGAGGTACTTTGTAATTGCTGACTGCTACGTTGAGAGTCAGTCATGAATTTTCATCTTGAATGCGCAGTGCCTGCTAGTATAGTTATTTAAATGCATACAAATCTGCTTTTTGAAACCCGGGAGCTGTGCTTTCTGTTCTCTGAAGCACGCAGCTAAGGTAATGTGCCTTTTCTTCTCCGAAAACATTTTGTACTGGGAAGATCAATGAAATCCTGATTGTGATTTCAGAACCTGTGTGATCCCAACAGCGTTTATATAAATAAGAACCAAATGCCAGAGACCCTGGAAGTTCTGCAGAATTCATGCTCCGTAACTCATTTCCCTTCCTGCAAGCACACTGGCTTCCTCAATCACCTCTGCCACCCATGAGCTGTGTCCACAGGCTTGCTGGCAGGAGAGCTGGGCTCTGCTCGTTGTCTGCACACCTTCTGCCACGTGGTTGATGTGAACTGGGTTAGCCTGGGGACCAGCCAGGTCAGAGCAAGCTACGTGTGATGAGAAGTCATCCGCCCAGGACCTTGTCCCTGCAGCAGCTGGTGGCAGGTGGCCAGGCAGGCTCACGGGAGCAGGATGGGGCACAGTGCTGCTGGGCGTCCTCCCAATGTTCTATGTCTGTGCCCAGGGCTCTCAACAACCCGCAGGTCCCTTCTGCAGCCCTGTGCGCATCTTCCACCACCTTCCTTAACTCTGCAGCAGCTGACTTGGTTCTGTGAAGATTTCACCCCTGAAGACATCTGTTGGCCCTGAAAGGATTTATCACAGAATCACAGAATATTCGTGGTTGGAAGGGACCTTTGAGATCACTGAGTCCAACCACAAAAAAAGGAAACTAAAAAAACCCCCACAAACAGACACAACCCACCAATCTCTCATGCACTAGAGCATGCCCTGAAGGGCCACATCTACATGGTTCTTAAATACCTCTAGGGATGGTGACTCCACCACCTCCCTGGGCAGGCTGTTCCAGTGCCTGACCACCCTCTCAGCAAAGTCATTCTTCCTAAGATCTAATCTAACCCTCCCCCGCTGCAACTTCAGACCATTTTCTCTGGTCCTGTCGTTATTCCCTTGGGAGAAGAGGCCAACCCCCACCTCTCTACACCCTCCTTTCAGGAGTTGTAGAGGGCAGTGAGGTCTCCCCTCAGCCTCCTCCAAACTAAACATGCCCATGACTAGTGTGCTTTATGTGGGGGTGTTGGGGTGGAAGCAGTTGAGAAATGCAGTAGATCACAGACACCAGCCAAGCTGATAAATTGCCCAAGCGACGTGTCCGTAGTCACTAAAGAGATTATTGATCCATAGTG
This sequence comes from Arenaria interpres, assembly GCA_013399435.1. NCBI lineage: Eukaryota > Metazoa > Chordata > Aves > Charadriiformes > Scolopacidae > Arenaria > Arenaria interpres. The sequence goes on along the minus strand of VXAK01024024.1, from coordinate 112,271 downwards.
TCCCCGAGGCTCGCTGCAGCCTGCTCCTCTGAGAAATGGTGGGGAGAGGCAAAAGTGACGGCGAGGTGCAGCCTGCCTTGCCTCTCGTGGATGTGGAAAGCATCTCTGCTGCAGGTTGGCCAGGCAGAAGGGTTTTCTCCGCTCTGACCTGAAGTGGTTGTTCTGAACTCTAGGTGATGCTACGGAACACACATCTCTCCCTGGAGAAATTAAATTTATTCTTGTTGAAGGTCTTTTGTGCCAAATTGCTGGTCTTGATCTTTTCTTGACCAAAAACTCTGAAACGACAAAGCTGCCTCTGAAAAAAACAAACAAGAATGAGAGTACAGCAGAATTCGGCCTCCCTCCTTACAGTTCTTGTATTTCTGCTTTGCCATGCTGGCAGGTTGTGCTGGATGGAGAAGCAGCCCTGAAAAGTGGAGGGTAGTCCTCTGAACAGCACTTTTCATACTCAGGGAATGATCATGCTTAGGATAATTTACTGTCTTCTCTAAGTATCTAAAAATTTCATGCATTTTCTCTATTTTATTGACGTATGCATTGTGAGTCCAGGTTGACAATTTTAGACAAATGCTAAAATTTATATATTTTTAAAAAATTATATTCTGCAATGATATTTTTTCTTCATTAAAATGTTTCCCCCTCTCTTCGCTTTATGAATAGCTGATGAAAGCTGAGAAACCTTAATGAAGAGGAGAGAAGACTGGAATGAAGGTGACAAGAGTGACCTCAGCCAAGCAGAAGCAGATGTGACTCGGGGAAGGACACGCTCAAGTTCACCCTCAGGTGTGGCTCTCCCTCTCTTTGCTGAAGCAGCACCTGAAGCCTGCAGAGAATTGCCCAGGAAGCGCCAAAAGGTGAAATTGTGACAATCCTGTTAATTCTGGGCAGCCAGTGGGATTGGGGACAGGTCACCTCCTCTATCCGCAGTTCGCTCTGAAGTAACCTGCTGCAGAAGATTACATCTTTTGATTTTAATCTCTCAGACAGTGCGCAGTCTTTCTATAAGCTGTTTAGTGGGGTTTGGGTTTTTTTTTCTTTCCACATTTGCAAGAAGTAGGAAGTTTTGAAGAACACGATGCAGAGGGGAGGGGAAGGGCTTTGCTGACACTGGCTCAAAACTTCACTTCCAGGGGTTTGGGGAGAGAGCCTCAGGACTGTGTGCTCCTGTGCGAGCAGAAGCGTGTCTGTACAAACGTCATATTTCAAGGTATCTTCTCAGGCTCAGAAATAATGAATTGTCCAAATCTGAGCCTTTCTCTCAAAACAGAACATCTAAATCCGGACACTCAAAATGTAATTTAAACTTGAAATTTGAAGAGCACTTGTAATCCTACCTAATTTTAGATATTAAACCTGCTCCTACCTGCTTTTCACAATCAGTAGAGAAGAAATTCCCTCTGGGTGTGCTCCTCACCTCTTCACTGGGTAGAAAGCAAGCCTCAGGATAATCTGCCCCTAACACACCCCCTGAAGGCTGGTGGCATCAACCTAGGCAGAAAAGGAGAGATGGGTATTTCAGGTTTATTTTTTTAATTTGTCAGCTCCCCAAAGTTGATGGAAGTAGACTGATTTCTTTTTTCTTTAATTTTTTTTAACAGTGTGTATTTTTACTCATTGGTTCGCTTATTTTGTTTCAATTCTGCCAGATAATTTTCATATAAAAAACTCATAAAAACTGGCAGTAAACAACCTACTGTTCATCAGAGCGATTCAGTAACTTCTCCTGGGAATAAATTTCAGATTGTTTATATTCCAGCCCCAGGGATGTTGGAGTGCTGCTGCTTTCAAAAATATGGAAAATCCGGGAGTGCTCTATATTTTTGTTCTTCAGGCATCTAAATATGATGTTTAGAAATGAACAGTGACACCCTCTTCCCTTTTTTAAAGAAAATTTTGCCTTGTGTATCTGGTTCTGTTGTGAATCAGACTGGTCATGCTCATTAATGTCGGTGTTCCTACAGGTGTGTACAAAAACAAACAGGTGAGTTCAGCATCTTGTGATTTTGTTGGGGGTTTTTACTTAAGATCACTGCACCCAACCTCACCAACTCGGTCCCCATTGGGAAGTTACAGCTGCTAATGATGCTCAGGTGCTGCCACCACCATCAATGAGACCTGGAAAGCCCCAGGTTGACCAGAACCTAAGTGGTCTTATTAAAACTCAACTGTCATTACTACCCAAGACTAATTTAATGGAGGTCTGTGCATTTGTAGGCTCTGTTAGTTAGCACGAGGAGGTATATTGTTGCTCTTCTTGTCCGCTGTCATCTGTGGGTGAGGAGAATGATGTTTGTGTACCGTGCAAAAGGGCTTGTGCTTTTCTTGCTAGCAAGAATTGCTTAGCTCTTGCTTTAGTTGGTTCAAGCACTTTGTATCGCTTATGTTTTGGCAGGTAACATGTCCAGTTTTTTCTTCTTCCTCTCCTATAAGACCTCCTAGATTTTTCTTGATTGCGAAATGGCTTTGCACTGGTGCTGGCTTGTAGCATCTCCTGTTCCATCAGTGTGCGTGAAGAGTGATGACAGGGAAAGTGTTTCCTCTGAAAGATAGAGAAGATGACGAAGATAGCTCTTCTCCATCGTCTCAGAGAAAGGTTCCCAAACATCTCTGCAAGTACAGATCACTATCAACTGTCCCTGTGGTCTCCGGTGTGCCTCTCCTAGGAGTTCAGTCAGGCTCTGTGAAATGTGGTTGTGTGGACTGGCCTCAGCTGGTCCCTGTGACCCAGGGTCTGCAGCTCGCCTGGCACTGACCTGTATAAACTAGCCCCCATCAAGAAGGTCGTGGAGTCCCCTTCTCTGGAGATCTTCAAGCCCCGCCAGGATGCCGTCCTGAGTGATGTGCTCTGGGCAGCCCTGCTTTGGCAGGGGAGTTGGACTAGGGGATCTCTAGAAGGTCCCTTCCAACTCCAACAATTCCGTGATTCCATGATTCTCATGCCCTCAGCGGACTTACCTGCCCTGATGTAATTAGAGGTCCGTGCTGGTATCTGGCACTTGATTATCAGGCAGCAACACCTCCTCTGCAGGAAGAAAATAAAACTGAGCAGGAGTCTCTGAGCTGCATCACCTTATACCACGCTGCCCAGAACCTGGGAGTGGATGAAAACATCTTCCCCCTGCCTGGAGCTGTGTGTCTGTGAGTCTGGCTCTGTCACCACTGTCTTCAGCTTGGCCCAGGAGATGTAAAATTTTGGTCTTGTGACGCAGCAGAGACTTAACTCAGAGCCATGCCTTGTGCTTCCCGGAGCTGGGGGAGACGGCTGTGTCTCTTCCTGCTGTTCCACAACAGGCAGGTCATGCCGGAGCAGCCCCGGACATTGCAATACCCAAATAACACATAATCCCCAGGAACTGAAGTGGAAAACATTGTGAAAGTTGGAGAGGGACCAGACCCGCAGCCTCCTCAGGAGGTCCCTGCACCTCCTGGCTGCGCTGCAGACCTCGGCCGGAGCCACGCTGCGCCACGTGCGGATGCTCCTCATCCCTTCAGCCCCCTCACTCTTTTCAAAAATAGTCCTGAAACACAGGGAAATAGTGCCCTGGCACTAAGAGGGTAGTATTTCTCTCATCTGGATAGTTAATCTCTCAGCTGGCTGTGCAGTTTGCTTAACAGCTTGGTGAAGTTAAGTCCTAACCTTTCTCTTGTGTTCCTGTACATGCAGTTCAGTCTGGTTTGTGATTTATATCAACAACTGCTTGGAAAGCTCCCATGTTTTGTTTTTATTATTATTATTTTCTTTATTTCTTTTTTTTCTTCATTTCTTTTTAAATCCACAAACCTCCCTGGTGGTCAGAGATGGGGGTGTGATTTCCGTTTTACAGAGGTCGATATTACCTGTATGATAATAATTTGAAAGACTTTGCACGAGGCGTTGAGTAGATTTCTGGGAAGAAGACCATTTGTTCAAAAGGAATCACAGAAACTTTCTAGCCCCCACTTCTGGTTTCCCTGGGCTCGTGGAGAACAGCCTCAGACGTGTGTGAAACGGTGCTGCTCATTAACTGGACTGCGGTCAAAATTAGGTTGTTGTGTAATACGGCAGCTGGGATCAGCTGGGTTCCTGCTCCCCCAGGCTTCATGCTCCACAGCAAGTAAGCTCATCAGTGCACCTTTCTGGTTTAGTGTCGGACACGCAGAGGTACGTCGGGAAGGAGATGACAACCTCAGAAAACAAAGCAAAAATGCAGCGCCGCTCAGCAGCTGCTGGCCTTGCTGCTGAGCTGCTGGAATACAACATCTGGGGCTTTTCTCCACGACTTCTGGGATGTGTGCTGAAAAAACAAAAATTTTGATCGGTCCCATCTTTTCAACAGCGTTAAAAAGTATGGAAGTTGAACATTTTAGGGATGTTAAATAATAATTCATCACTAGTTTTCATGCTGTAACAATAAAATACTTTTCTTTCCATCAGCTGAAAGAATCCTGTTTTTTCCTCTGTCTAGATCAACATTTCTGTTTATTTGCCTTCAGTGGTTTCCTGTGCAAAAACCCCAATGGACCTTTGAAGGGTTCGCAGGAGACCTGGAAAACGTTGTCCTCAATTCCACTCCCCTAGTACTTCGGAAAAGGATGGAAAAATGGGGGAAGAGAAGCAAGACAGGAGAAACCCATGCAGCTGGGTGTTGAGATGACCCAAGCAAGGCTGCTGGACTGGGTTGCTGCTGGGTGAAGGATTCCCTGGGGCAGAACATTGACTGTCGGAACGTATGCTCTGCTTCAAAAATAAACCCGGGTTTTTCCTTAAATTTAGGCTTGAATTCTGAAAATCACCCCAGCCTCGCTCAACAGTGTCGTATGCTGCCTGTTTCCATGGTCCTCTGTGTACAGTGTCATTTACTGTTTGACATCTACGTCACACCACGTGAATTAAGTCATTAACGGGAAAGGTCAGCTGCCAGTCATTTGTCATGTGAAAAACATCCATTTTGTAAACTTTTTTTTTTTCTATAAAAAAGAGAAGGGTTTAATGAACAGCTGGTGCTAGGCAAGTGCCTGTTGAGTATTGCACGTAGTTGCTCAGTCCTTGGGATGCAGCAGCGTGGCCCATAAGGAGCATCGGGGTCCTGCAACCTGGTCTGGTGGGAGGTGTCCCTGCTCATGGCAGGGGGGTTGAAACTCGAGGATCTTCAAGGTCCCTTCCGACTCTGACCATTCTGTGATTCTATGATTCTCTGACAGCCCTGGGAAGCTGCCGGCTGGCCGTGAGAGCCCAGAGGTGGAACACTGTGACTCTGGGAGCCTTCAAGCCCAGGAAACTCCAGCCGAGCTGAGGCAGGCTGAAAGGAAAGATGGCAATAGGTGGTTGGGTTTTTGCCTTCTTTCAGAGGTGGTGGTACCTCTTACAAAGCGTCTTTGCCAAAGTGTGTCCTTGCAGAGGTGCCTCCTGCACGAGCAGAACTGTGCTAAATACCTACATATCTCCTCGTGCCTGGCTTGACGTCTGTTGGGCAGGTCAGGGGTGTGTTGGTTTCTGAGGTCTAAAAGCAGAAGTGGCACAGGAGGACACGTGGAGTCCTACCAGAGGCATTAGCTGCCCAAAGCCATGGAGCTGCTCGAACGTTTCTCCAGCTCTTTATGATGCACAAAGGGAGATCCCAGCCCCTACTCAGACAAATCCTAAGTAAGTTCCAGGTTTTGGCATTTTAGGAAAGCCAGAAAAAAACCCTGCTTTTTAAAAACTGACTAAAAGTATTTGTGACTTAAAACCATTAGTGGCTGCTTTGCACCGGGTTGAGAGACAGCTTGCAGCTTGGGCAATCAGGAAACTCTCACTGCTGGGAAAGGCTGTGGTGAGACAGGCCCTTTGCCAGGCATGCCTCGGTCTCCTTCCTTTCCTTTGCCGTCTGTTGTTGGCCACCCTTGAGAAGATGCTGATGGGACAGCTGTCATTACCTAGCAATAAGGCTAACCCCTTGATGTTTGCTGTCCTTAATCCAAATGCTCATCATATTTACATTGCTGCAGAGTATGGGACAACTGTGGATAGGATAGGGGTTTTTTTAGTTTTCCCGTTGTAGCTTTTTGCTTATAACTACTTCCTTAGTAAAAGATCATTCGTACCAAGACAGGAGGCGTTCCAATTGCCCTTACTTGGCTCTTTAAAGTATGGAAATGCAAGTGAAAATTCAGCAGACCACAGCTGGCACATAAAAGCGAGTTGTGAGGAGCCAGCTCAGGGTGAAGGGTTTCTTGCCTTTTAGAACTTAAATCATTCTAAATCCAGCCCTTGCATGCAATTTAACCCTCACGAAGTCACTTCTTTGGTGCAGCGGGTGATTTTTCACCTCCAGGTACAAGTGGTGTCTTTTGGGAAGGAAGGGAACAGGGAATCTTCTCCCAAGGGAATAATGACAGGACCAGAGGAAATGGTCTGAAGTTGGGGCAGGGGAGGTTTAGATGAGATCTTAGGAAGAATGACTTTGCTGAGAGGGTGGTCAGGCAGTGGAACAGCCTGCCCAGGGAGGTGGTGGAGTCACCATCCCTGGAGGTGTTGAAGAACGGTGTAGACGTGGCCCTTCAGGGCATGCTCTAGTGCCCGAGATTCTTGGGTTGTGTCTGTTTGTGGGTGGGTGTGGTGTGTGGGTTTGGTTTTTTTTCTTGTTTGTTTGTTTATTTAGTTGGTTGGTTTTTTGTGGTTGGACTCGATGATCTCAAAGATCCCTTCTAACCATGTATACTCTGTGATTCTGTGAATTGCCCCTCCTCTGATGCCTGGTCCCTGTCCCAGAGCATCCCTACCTGGCAACACAGCCCCCGTAGCCTGCTGTCAAATTTGTACCTAATGGGTTGCAGACAGCCAGGTGCTGGTCGGGTGCTGAGGAAACGAGCCTCAGGCTCATCTCGTTTAACTGTGCTCTCCCACTTGCTCCAGCTCATTTGAAACCTCACTCTCTGCTCCATGGCTTGTTCCTGAGGCCACGGTGGCCTGAAGAAAGTCCAGCAACCTCTTTACATCCTGAAAGGTAGGCTGGCAGAGGCCAAACAAACCTGGAAATTTAAAAGTATTAAAAAAAAAAAAGAAAAGCAAATATTGATGCTTTTCAGGGGTGGCTCAGAAAGGTGGTTTTTGTCCTGTGGCTCTTCTTGCTTGTAGTGAGCTGCGAGCAGAATTGGGGACTCTATAACCCCCCCCCCCCCGCTTCCCTGCCTGGTGTGTTTTAGGCTTGGCTTCTCTCCCGTGCCCTGGTGAGGTCTTGTAATCTCTCAACGGGACAGGCTGAGGCTTATGTCAGAGGAGTGTTTCTTATGCTTTCCTAATGCTGCAAATGATCTTATTTAGTGAAAAGGCATGGCTGTGGGTTGTCTTGTGCATTCATAAATGTTGAGGGATGAAATTCATGAGCATTAATTGAGTTGCTGCTCACTTAGCCCCTTTCCTACAGACTCAGGCTTCCTTGCTGCTGCTCTGTTTTCCTACCCTGATTCAGGGAGCTTTGCTCAGTGCTGACTTTGTGAAGATGACTGGCAAAGAGGGTCGTAGGCAGTTTTTACTGGCTGTGTATGAACCAGCCCCTTTTTTGGAGACCCTGCAGTGTCTCATCCCCAGGCACGTGCTGGCTGCCCTTGGGCTGAAGAGCCATAGGGCAGAACCTACGGGGTGGTTGGTTTGGGACCCGTAACTGGTCCCAGAAGATCTTGAAGTGTTCTGGGCCAGGTGCCCTGCTCCAGAGCCAGCCTCTGCGTGCTCCTTGCGCTGCTCCGGTCTTCTCGCCTCCCGTCCCGCAAAAGTCATCGCCTTCGGTAAAACGCAGAGGAAGCCTTTCCATTCCTTTGGATGGAAATAATAAATACGGCAAGTAAGAATGAGCATTACGGCTCTCAAGCAAAGAAACCTCATTAGTCTGTGGGTTTGGTTATGGCTTTGGTTATTCACAGAGCAACATATTTTTTGGCAGTCTCTCCGCACCTCCAGTGTAGCTGCGCTCCAACAAGCGGTTGTGCGTTTACAGCGAACGTGCTCATAAAATTACAGCAAATGGGTCTTGGTGGGGTGTCTGCGAGCACCCCGTCGTGTTCACGTGTAACAGACAGGCCTGCTGGAAAGGCACATTGAGTTTTCCTGCTTGAAATGCCCAGCAGGTATCAACGCGATATAAATCCGAATACAAGCATTTTCCATAACTTCTGTATAAAGTACTGGCAAACAATGGGCCGGCTGCAAATTATGATGTATTGAAATTCACACTTGTACTTGAGCTATTTACTGCAGGTCTTATTTTTCTTTGAAAAACATTTTTATTTTCTCAATAGAAAATTCCCCAAGGAAATCTCCTTGGCAACCAAAAATTATGTTACTGATCCTACGAAAATGTACTGCTAGTTTTCATTAGCTTCCAGAAAATATAATAATTTTAACAATTAAAAAAATCCCAATCAGTAGGTATCTTGCAAATGTCTCAGTTCAAATGCTGTATTGAAGGGCTACATTGCTCTAAAAAGCAGAATTTTCAGGGTGGAATAGTATAAAGAAATGATGCTACTATGACAGGCCAAAGGTATTTAGAAAAATGATTTGAGGGTTTTAATTTGACATGTAAACACTAATGGATTAAAAGTGAAATAACTTATGACCAATGACGTAAGTGCTCTAAAAGAAAAAAAAAATATCTCTGAGCGTCAAAACTAAGGCTGAATGGATGAGCTTGCAGTTTCCAATCTAAGAGGGCAGCGTGAGTAATGAATTAAAAAATGGTCTGATTTATAGAGCTTGGAGTTCTTGGCAGACCCCTGCTTCCAGCATTGGCTGTAGCTCTCCATTCCACGTTAGCAGTGGCACGACAGAGGGTTTCAGCCTCAAAATCATTTACCGCGCTTCGCTAAAAGCCACCTACAAGTGGTTTTCCCGTAAACCAGTGTGGCTCTTAGTCCATTTTAAAGCAGGCTTTAATGTCATGCTAAAATGAAGTTTTTCCAGGCTGAAGAGCAGTGCAGAGTAAAACTCTGGTGTGCTCTAGAGCGTGCAATTGCAACAGCAGAGAGGAGCTGGAGCCCCCGGAGCAGACTCCCACCCTCATCCCTCACCAGCACCACCTCCTCTCCAGTCTTTGGTCTGCTCCGCTCAATAAGCTGATTTCTTCTAATCCTTCCTTTAAAACTGGCCTTCCCGTTCTGTCGTTTATCCAGAGAGGTGGTTGGGTTTTGGGTTTGTGTTTTGGTTTGGGTTGGGTTTTTTTTGCATCTTGTCTGCTGGGATTATAGATCTGGTGGCAACATTTCTGTCAAAGCTTCTCGCATCGGCGATGGCTCCCCAGCCGCACGGGAGCTGTGCTTGGGAACATTTGGCTCGCAGAAATCCCGGCTCAGACGGGAGTTAAACAAAAAGGCTGTTTTGCACTTGCAAAAATGCGCTTCCCGTTCCGATGACAGATGACTTTCCACTTCCAGACCGCTGTATTTCAGTGAAAAACAGAACGTCAAACGCTCACGTGCTGTGACAACCGCCTGTTTCAAAATACCTCGTTGGGGAAACTGGCCGATTCCTTGCAAGAGGCAGGCACCCTGGTTTCCTGCACTTTGCCTTCTGAAGGCAAACCCTGGGTAAGCAGCAGCAGCACAGCTCCTTCCATCCTGAACGTGGTGCCCAAGCTGTGTCTTCCCCAAGGGCTGTGAAATTTGGAGGCTTTAGAGTCGCAGGTGATAGTGTGTGGAGTCCTGGTGGCCGAGAGCACCGGAGGACTTTCCTCCTGACTGATGCAACTCTGCTTTGACGGAGTCTTTTAAAGGGATTTACAGAAAGTCCTAGCAGACTTCTGGACGAGGACAGTTAGGTAGGGAGGAGAGATTCTAGACCTGAGCTTGCTCGAGGCAAGATGATGATGCACTTTGCCTAATTTTCGCCTAAGAGCTGACAGCATCCTGATGCTGACAGAGGGTGAGAGGTGCCCAGCCTTCGCCCAGGCTCACTCTCCAGGGCTGGCTGGTCCCTGCAGAGGCAGCAGCTCCTACGATGCAGGGCTCTGATGAGGAGCTGTCAGTGTCACTCACCACCCCAGAAACTCATTATCCCGCCTTATCGTTCCCGGGCAGCTTTATTCAGTTGGATGCTTTTTGAACGTGGCTTTGGGAAATGAATAGAGGCCATGTCAGAGGGATGATTTAGGATGAAGAAAGGTGGATCCTTCAGTGTGGCCTCCACGAGTCTCTGCTAGGCCTTCTCACCTGCGAATGGCAGTCCCACGGGATGCTTCCAGAATAAAATACAGAAATACAGCAGCGAGGGAGGACCTCATGGATGGTTGGAGCTATTTCAGGTGATGGACAATACCAGAGCAAATGAATACAATCCGAAGTATTTAGGAAATCAGAATCATGGAAGTCAGAATCACAGGAATTGGAAAGATCATCTGGACAAGGTATATCGCTCCAGCCAAGCAGTGTCCTGTGGGATTTCACAGCTGGGGTGGCAGGCCACGGTGTCTGGGGAAGCACACTGGGACCACGACACTTGGGTCAAACAGAAACGCATAGGCATTGTCTGCCGTGGCTTCTCCTTGGCTGATTTGTTGGTCAGTCCTGATGATGCTCTATTTAATATCGTAGAATGTATTAATCAAGGTAAAGGCTGAAATGGGAAGCCGAGAGTATACATTGGGGACATCCTTGGGTTCTGGAGAGATCAGTTCTGGAGCTGGGCTGCAGCAGCTGGCCCGAGGAGCTGCCTGGCTCCAGCGCAGGTTCATCTGCCTTCTCTCCCAGCTTTCCGCTTTCTCTCGGGCTGCAGCCGGAGACGGGGGAGCCAGAGAGAGCGTGGTGCAAAGAGGGAATTGTCAGGCTTGGGCTTGTGCAGTGAAGAGGGAATTGTCAGGCTTGGCTTGTGCACTCTGAGCAGCCCTCCTGTGCTGGCAGCAGTCGCTGCTCATCTCCTGGTTTGCTTGCTTTTATGTATTATTTTTTTCCTGGATCACTACTGGAGGTAAATGTGACCAAAGAGGAGTTGTTTACCTCTGTGCGTTGCTTCTCTCAGGCTTCCCCCCGAGGTGCCCAGAGGCCGTGGGTGTCCGGCAGGCTCTGCAGGGCTTTTCCTTTCATTGAGCTCGTGAAGGGGCAACAGCCCATCGCAGGGGGTGGCACCGTGAAGCGAGCAGCAGGCTTGGGGTGCTGCATGGAGGCTGTGGCACTCCATTGGGACTTGGCAGCGTGTCGCGGATGGAGTGATTAGCTTCGCTAGTTAGAGTGAAGTAGTGAAATATTTATTAAGGTGAAACAGCGATATAACAAAATCAGTAGTAAGTGCGATAAAAGCAGTAGTAAATGTAATAGTGTTTTACGAGACTCGATGTCAAGTTACGCTCTATTATTTACTGCAGAGAGGACGGGGTGAGACAAGCTGTCATGGAGACCCTCCTGTTGAGTCACGAGGTTCAGAAAGGACCCCCTGGCTTTCTGAACTCCTTCTCAGAGAGGAGTCTGGGTGCGGCTGGATCCAATCCTGGTCCCAGACTTGGTCAACAGTTTATGGCTAAAGGATTATATAGGCACAATCAACCCTCTGTATTAGCTAAGATTTCAAAGCTTAGCATGCCATTAGTCACTTACCAAGAATCTGTTGCGGCAAGGAATCTCTCAACCTCGAGGAGTAGAACCTTAAGGGAGCACCCTCACAAAAGGGGAGATCCTGGCGTGCAGCCGCTGCCACACAGGAGAGCTCCAAGGGCTCTGGGGCTGTCCACTATTTATGGAGTGAGATAATTGACCTATAGTCATATTCTCATGGGAACAAACTATCCAGATCCCCACGCCAGACAGTGTTTTGGCTGTGTTGCCAGCCATCCCCTAAAGTCCAGGTGCAAGTTATCGCAACTGATGTTGTGATGGCCATGGCCCGAGCAGGAGCCGTGAGTGCTGTGGGGAGAAGAAGAGGGGGGAAAAACAGGGAGGGCACACTGCCACACTGAGTTGACCTCAAATACTTTCTCAGCCTGGTCCTGGCAGGCTGATGCCTTCCTGGTTTGCTTTCTCTGGCCTGTGGGAGCCAGGTTCCCCAAAACCAAGCGCCGAGGGAGGCGAAGGCTCTGCTGCTGTTGCTGTGACGTGGGTTCTCGTTGCAAAGCGCAGCGCCGGGTAAGCCTTTACAACCCAAGGCAGCATTTAAACTCATGGTAGCCAAGGTGGTCTGCCCCAGTGCTGCCAGGAGAGGCTGGCCCAACCTGGCAGCCACAGGCACACAGCAGCGTGGAGCCCAGTTTTTATGAGGTTTTTTTTTTTCCCCCCACTACTGGTTCTCACAGTGTCCCAGCTTAGGACTGGGGGCAAGCTTTTAGTGTTCATTCTCATAATCTCTACTCCTTTGGTTTGGAGATGCTTGAAAGCGAGAGCCTGTGCAGTGCGTTGGTCCCACAGCCGGTGGGGTTTGCGGGTGTAATATTTAATTCAGGTGTTTAGACCTGACTTAGAAACCCTGGACAAGTGGCACCGCTGTATGTTTTGGAGTTCTCTGCTCGAGAATAAAACACTCTTTCCTTCAAAGGGCAGCAATGGGTGGGTGGACATGGTCTGGTCCAACGGGGTAGAGGAGACTACAGCTGAATCACTCCGTCTGCCTCCTTCACATCCTTTCCTCTGCCTTTCCCCCCAGTCATTTCCAGTGCTTCTGGCTGAAATAAAGTCAGCTTGTGTCAAAACACAAGGTGTTTGCAGAGGCAGGAATCCAAATTTCTGTAACAGTTGCTAACAAACTCACAGAATAACACCTGTAGAGAGACTTTTGGAGGACACTGGCTCAACATCTGCTCAAAACTGGAGCAGCTGAGATCAATTTAATGACAAACCCCAAGTTTTCTTACCTACGTGAGGGCTGCACAAAATATTTAGTCTCCCATCCCTGGTTAGCTCCTGGGGACTGCCCAGCATTCCCCTCGTGGTCTGTGGGGAGTGCTGGGGACATCCTATAAATGCTGTTTCTTCCTTTTGCTTGCAAATGAAACAAGACAGTTGTTCTTATTCACTGAACTGAGGATGAGCTGGGTATGTTCTCAGTCCTTTCCTCATTTCCCATACTGTGGCTGGGAACATGCCCCCCATGTTGGGGCGTTCCCCTAAGGTGCTGAGGGGACCTGGCCTCTTCTGTCAGCAGCAAGGGGGATCAGGAGGCCAAAATAATTAGCCTTTTTTTAATTTTTTTGCCTTTCCCCCTCTAAAGAGCTATTCTGTTTCTGTCCTTGTATTTTTGCTCTCTTGTTCTCAGCTGGTGAAACAGGTTTTTGTCTCTGCTGTCTGTGGGTGTTGTGGGTTTTTGTATACTTTAACTGAAAAGCTTCACCGCTAAAGATACGTGTGTCCTTAACTAGCAATGAATTAGTATAAATTTCCTGCTGTACTTCATGTTCAGGAAGCCTGACAGTGGTTTCCAGGCCCATGTGCTGTATTTTGTGGGTTGGAAGCGCAGCCTGCCTAGCTGCGTGTGGCTCAGCTCGCCCCTGAGCTCAGTGCCGAGGGGAGGATGGAGGGGACCATGGCTGTGCTGGACAGTGGTAGCTGGGAAGTTGGATGGGCAGTAAACCCCTTCTTGAACTGCTTGTCGACCTTCTGGAGCCCTAAAGGCCCCCAGATGAACTCACTGGCTGAATAACAGTGTATTGGGGAGCATGAAGATGCCTATCAGAGGCCATACAGCAGCTGTAATCACACAATCAGAATCACATGGGGTTGGAAGGGACCTCTG
>VXAK01024024.1:56690-98414 GCA_013399435.1 Arenaria interpres | reverse complement strand
CTGCTGTCCCCTCTCCAGCAGTTCCCTGTCCTTCTGGAACTGGGGAGCCCAGAACTGGACCCAGTGCTCCAGATGGGGCCTCCCCAGGGCAGAGCAGAGGGGGAGGATGACCTCTCTCGACCTGCTGGTCACACTCTTCCTGATGCCCTCCAGGATGCCATTGGCCTTCTTGGCCACAAGGGCACATTGTTGGCTCATGGTCATCCTATTTTTGGTTGTGGCTGGGTTTTTGACTCCCCCTCCCCCAGCTTTGCGATCTTATTGACCAATTGTATGAAACCAATGGTGTCATTGAAACTTTTTTTGGTTGGTCAATGCAGCTTTGGCTAACAGCATCTTTCTAGGCAGCCTTGCAGAGATGTGGTGGGGAAGCAGGAGATTTCTGATAGTGTGATAAATACTTTCTGTGCCCAAAGAAATAGTGCTGGGTGGAGATTTACCAGGGTAAACATCTAAAATTTATCAGGGAAAAAGGGCATCCAAAATTAGGGAGTTGCTGCAGGGTCCTTGGCTTTGTGCCAGGGGCAGCAAGGAGGGAGAGGGCAGAAATCTCCTGCCCTCTACTTAGGTTTTTTAGCTCCTCTACGCCCCGCAAGTGACCTGTAACGCCCCAAGGCAGGTGCCACCCCCTGGGACTTCACCTCTCATCTTCCAAGTGAAGTGGAGCAAAACCACACATGGCTTTGGGGATGGAGAGCGTCTTGGGGTGTGTTCCCTCTGTTCTCTCCTCCTCACAAGCTTCAGCACTTCTCCCCTTCTCTAGACAGGGTGGCTTACATGAGCAAATAGAAATAAATCTTAGCTGGAGCTTTAATCCTTCCCTTCAGGGCCAGACTTGTTTGGGTTACTCTTGTGTGTTGCGTGATTGACCCAAATTAAGGATTGAAGGCAGGGAATGATGAATGATCCCCAGGGAATAAGTGTTTGAGCTGGAAACAACTTCATAATCCTGTGCAGTTTGCTCTTGGTTGCTGTTCTCCTGACTATGTGTGTAAATAAGTGGTGGGGCTGGGGTCTCGAGTGGGTGCAAGGATCTGGAGCAAGTCCAGGCACAGAGACCCATCACAGTGTGGAGATCATCCACAGCCTGTGTTCTGGCTGCCCTGGTCCTGGCATTGCCTTCAGTGGCCCTGGGCTGCGAACGTGTACGCAGAGACTCAAGAAACTGCTGGATTTGTTGAGCTTTTCTGAGTCGAGGACCTGGCAGCTTCTGACCTGAGAAGGCAGGAACCTGATTCTGGCCACCCTGTCAGGCAGACCCTCAGGTAGGAAAAACAGCAAAGTCCTCTCTTTCTCTTCCCTTTTAAGGCTGGTTCTCGCGTGAGGCAGAGCTCATGAGTGCATTTGTGTTATGAAATGGACCTGTGCCTTGGACAAGGCTCTGGCGTTTCACTGTTGGATGGGCTGTACTTCACACACTGTATAAAAATGAAATAATAAATAAATAAATAAAGCAATCTTGCTGAACTTGATGGTTTGCCCTAGCATGACCTTAGGGCAAGGGAGTGGAGAGAGAAGAGTTTGCCCAGTGATGAAATCTTGCAGTAATTACAATGGGGATCTCCAAAGAGCAGCTATTGCAGTTTTCAGAGGCAGTGCTCCCATTGATATTCCTTTGTTTGGTTTCCAGACCTGAACAAATCTCTCAGTAGGCACTTTTGAAGTGAACAAACGAAAATCTCTGGTTGGATCACTTGCTGTATTAGAGAGTATGTTTATACTGTGCTAGGAGATAGCACGGCAGTCTTTCTTCTTGCTTGTTCACCCCACAAGTTCCTCCAGCCCTTTGAAGTGTGAGGTTTGCTGTAGGTAAATAGCAGAAGTTCTCCAAAGCGTACCCTGCCTTTTTCCCTTGTTTGCGAAAGGAACCGACGCTCCTGACGCATGAAGGATTTAACCTTGCCAGGTTTGCAAGAGGCGCAGCTTGTCCCCTCGCCAAACTCAAGGCTGCCTGCCATGGGTAACCCTCCCTCTGGGCTGGAGCAAGGCTCTGAGCACCCAGCCGCAGGGCAGTTGCTGATGCTCAGGGATCCTGACGAGTGCCAACCAGGGGAAAAGGGGGTGCTTTAGGGGGAGGCAGGTCCCCCAGGGCACCCCAGAGCCAGCGTATCCCACAGAGACAACATGAGGCTGCAAACCTGTGCTGTTCTACACTCCCCCACTTCTCAACACCTTATTCTTTAATGCTTCTCGGAATTGCTTTTGTATTGTATTTTCCTGCGCTTGGAATAATCACTGGTACGTGTAGTCAAATCAAGTATGGATTACAGTAATTTGGAGGTGAAAGGCTTTTGGATGCTTGCTTTGATTCTTTTGTGCGTGAGGAGGGAACAAAACCCGTCATTTAAACGTGGAGCGATAGAAATAAACGTGGCAGTAAGAGCTCGTGCTGCTGGGGAAGAAGAGCTCCGTGGAAGCAGCCCTGGAAAGCAATCCATTAAATCAGATCCCGTTGCTCTTTGGGTTCAGTTGAATGGGCAGCACTGGAGCCGTGACTCACTGGACCACCACCACTGTTGTCTAAAAATACCTCGAAAAAACATTTCAGATTGATATTTTCGGTGAGTCACTCTTCCCAACAAAAGGGCTTAAGGAAAACTTTGTGCATGGATGGAAATGACTCTCATCTCCTCGAGCGCAGCAGTGATTTGAAAAAGAAAGAGGGAGCTTTTTTCCCATGTGCAGGGCAGTTGATTTTAGGAAGCAGCAGAGAGCGAGTGAGACTTGGTCATCCCCTTGCATCTGTCTCCACTGCCTGAGACAGGCTGTTAACTTGGGGACCTCTGTCCCAACTGCTGTCCATGCCAGAAATAGCCAGGCTTCTTCAGCAGGTGTCGTATCAAGACTTCAGGTTCACTGGGCAATAGGAGCTCTAGTAACTTCTAAAGCCGTTCCCAAATTTCTAGGGGAGGGAAAGCAGTATGTAGGCAGGACAAGGGAAAACACAAAGTGGCACATCATCAGGAGGCACATTACTCAAACCTTTAACTGGAGCCACAGTAGGTTAAACACTGACTGTCTCCTCCAACGTCAAGATGTGAGTCATTGCTTGGGTTCACGCGAGGTCCTGACGCTGCTTTGGGGGACTGGGCTTGTAAAGATGAGTATATACAGCTATTAATATTTGTTCTAGGAGCAGGGAAACAAACAAACAAGCCAAATCCAGCAGAAACAATGCTCACCACAGTCACAGCCTCTCCTGCAGTTTGGGTTTTTTTTTTTTTTTGGTGGGGGGGTTTTAGTCCAGATGATGCCTCCCTGAACACAAGCAGATGTCCTCCAGGCAGGGAAGCTCCCGGGACAGCCTGTCCCGGATCTGCAGCAAGACTCCTCTTGTTGACCAGTGGATGGGCCTCCTCTACAGGCAAACAGGGATTTAAAGCTGAGGCTTAGATCCCGTTTATGCTGATTTAAAAAAATAAAATTAAATTTAAAAATGCTGCCTTCTTGTGCCAAATAAGGAATGTCCAGTGATCCCAAGGGAGGCTCCTGACTGGTGCCGAAGAGGCTGGCAATAAGTTGCTCATTTTCATACAGCTCTACCACAGACTGCAAGGAACAGCTTTGGGCACAGCCAGGGTAATGTCTGCTGAAGTCAGGTTATCCCATTTCCTCCTGTTTTGTTGGTGTGCCTCCCACCCCGGAGGAGCCCACAGCCTGAAAAATCTGCTGTTTGAGTGTTAATAACGGCTTTGGGAAAAGTAATTTTGTTGGTATCGCTTCCAGCTTCTCACAAGGTCTGGTTTTAAGCCTGGTACCTTGATACCACGCTCAACCTCTGCCCAGGAGTGTTCCTGCAGTTCAGTTTTGGTCGAGCATCAGCAGGCGTTGAGAGAAATCCAACCCAAGGGATGCAGAGGCTGAAAAGGGTATCTGGGTTATTATCTGCATCTGCAGAGCTGTGCTTGCTCCCAGCCACAAAGGAAAGTGGAAGACATCCTCCTGAGGGGTTTGGCAGGACTCAGCCATCATCTCCTGTCACCTTTCCTTTGCTTGAGCTGCATGCGTTGTTCTTGGCAGCAGGTTCCCCAACCGGAGATGTTGAGCTGTATAACACAAGTAAACAGGGCTGTAATTCTTCAAATTTATGTGCATATTCTTTCTGTGTGCCTGTGGTGCAAAACACCGAAGACGGCTTTGAAATTAAGAGCATAATTTGTTGTGCTATTCAGGTCCCTTTCTGACATTACTGCAGTTCCTCGGAGTTTAATAGGGGTTACATTCCGCTTCAAAATAGTTCCGAAAAGAAACACTGCTGTTTTCTATGAATTTTTATTGTGGGTAGGAAAAGAATGGGATGGGTTGGGATCTCGCTTGAGGCAGTTTGTTAGGCACAAGGAGAAGGTTTATAAATGAAAGGACAGTGAGGTGCTGGAATAAAGATTGTGGTAGTTTTTAAGAGCAAATTAAGTAACCCTTTGCAAATGTTAGGATATAGTTACCCTTGCCTTCAGGCAAGAGGGTGGATGGGTCCCACCTCATCTTCTCTTCTGTGACTCCAGCCGGGTGTAGAAAATCCCTGGTTGTGTTTGTAACCATGCTAGAAAGAACCCAGAGGAGCAAATCTCTTCATTTCCATGCAGAGTTCTGGAAAATTGTGCGTCAGCGGATGAGATGGTCCAGGGCACACAGAGCTACCTGCCCTTAAGTGAAAGCACAAGAGCTGACAGATCTTTTCCTGGTTTATCTGCCAAAAGAGAGGTGAGATGGCAG
Source organism: Arenaria interpres (assembly GCA_013399435.1). Classification (NCBI taxonomy): domain Eukaryota; kingdom Metazoa; phylum Chordata; class Aves; order Charadriiformes; family Scolopacidae; genus Arenaria; species Arenaria interpres. The sequence goes on along the minus strand of VXAK01024024.1, from coordinate 93,701 downwards.
GCCTTGAAGGGCTTCTGTGAGTGAGTGGGGAGAAAACCTGTGAGTGTGGGCACTGGGAGGAGGTGGGGTTGTGGTGCTCTGCCATGGCTTTGGAGCTCTGGGGTGTACGGTGACCCCCCTGCACTCCTCCTTCTGTGTCCTCACGGGCAGGGCAGTGATTGGAGACACGTCGTGTCTGCAGGGGGGAAAAGAAACACCATACTTCCCTGCCTGCTCTCATACTTGAAGGTGTCAATAAACAAGCAAACGATGCAGGAAGATGAGCTGTTTGTGGGTTTGAAATGACTTTTGGATGAAATTCTGTTGTAGGAACATTGGGGTAAACATGGTGGGGGAAAAAACCCAAAGTTTTTGTACTGAATGAGAGAGGAGGTTGGTGCTTGGGAGCACCTGTAAGGGCTGACAGCTCTTCAGCAGTGATGAGGCCAGGCTCTTTCTGTTGGGACTGCTGGCTTATGTCTGTCCCTGCAAGAATAGTGTGGTTGTTCCACTGGGTCCTTGCTCAGGAAAATCCTGAGGCAGGCCAGATGAGGAGTCTCCATGAGGACAACCTTGTGCATGCACGAGTGTTTTCCTGAAGAGGGAAATGTTCCTCCTGTGGATGGTAAAGCTGCCTTTGCAGAGAGCCATGGCTGTCCCAAGAGCCAGACTGTGGGCAGGCAGCCTGTCTGCTCCTGTCATTATTCCCTTGGGAGAAGAGGCCAACCCCCACCTCTCTACACCCTCCTTTCAGGGAGTTGTAGAGGGCAATGAGGTCTCCCCTCAGCCTCCTCTTCTCCAAACTAAACATGCCCAGTTCCCTCAGCCTCTCCTCCTAGGACTTGTTCTCCAGACCCCTCACCAGCTCGGTGGCTCTCCTCTGGACACGCTCCAGCACCTCAATGTCCTTCTTGTAGTGAGGGGCCCAGAACTGAACCCAGCCCTCGAGGTGAGGCCTCACCAGTGCCCAGTCCAGAGGCACCATCACTGCCCTGCTCCTGCTGGCCACACTGGTCCCGATCCAGGCCAGGATGCTGTTGGCCTTCTTGGCCACCTGGGCACACTGCTGGCTCCTGTTCAGCCGGCTGTCCACCAACACCCCCAGATCCTTTTCTGCTGGGCAGCTTTCCAGACACTTTGCCCCAAGCCTGTAGCATTGCCTGGGGCTGTTGTGACCGAAATGTAGGACCCGGCCTTATTGGCCTTGGCCCATTGATCCAACCTGTCTCTGTTCTGTGTAGAAATCATCCCCCTGCGTGAGGAGGAGGAGGAAGAGCGGCGGGTGGCTGAGGTGTACCACCTCCCTCCCATCAGCGCGATGGGCAAAGCCCAAACCTTTGGTGACTGCCTGTGGAAAAGCAGGTAACAGCCTTGCTGCCAGCTCTGCTCTCACTTCTACTCCACTGAGTCTGTCTCATTGATGTGAGCAGAAGGACCTTCTGCTCAGTGGGTCTGCTGTGGCCCTGGAGCTGGGCATGCAGGGCTTCTATTGCAAGCCCTCCGCAAATGCCTGTGCGGTGGTGGTGATGGTGATGGTGGGCACCACCTGCACCTGCCCTGCAGTGGCTGGGGCACTGCCCAGACCTGGCAGAGAGCTGCTGGAAGGGGGAAGAGCAGAGCTCCAGCTTGTTTAAGAGGGTGGCAATGGCGTCCTGCAGCAAAGCCTGCTGAGAGAGGATGAGGGGAGCAGACAGGGAGGCTCCAGCTCCCAAACGGCCTGTCATGCTGGGATGAAGGATGGCCTCGGCTCGACATCCGCAAACGGCATCCGCGTCGTCTACTGCAAATGCTGCCAGTACTCCCTGCCTGATCTACCAGATGAAACGCAAAAAATATTCCTCTCCTCCTGGTGACTGATGACCAGCCATGAGAGACTGCGAATTGGACGGGCTTCTGCTTGAAGGCCAGCATTCAATGGGGTGTCACTCTGCCAGCAGTGTGTTGGAGAGCTTTGTCAGCAGAGAGTGGATTTCTGTGATTCAGGGGAGCTGCATCACTTGATGCAGCTTCCTGCCCATCCCTGGTGCTCCCTTGGCTTCAGAGAGGCTTAAGTACTTCCAATCTACTGGTGGTGTGTGCAGCGGGACTGAGAACAGCCCTTCCTACTGCCACTATCCATTCGTGCTATGAAAAAATATAAATAATATACATATGGGCTGGGTGGAGGATGGCTGGAGAGCAGCCCTGAGGAGAAGGGCTTGGGGGTGCTGGTTGATGAGAAGCTCAATAAAAGCTGGCAATGCATGCTGGCAGCCCAGAAGGTCAACCGTAGCCTGGTCTGCATCAGAAGTGTGACCAGCAGGTTGAGGGAGGTGATTTTGTGCCTCTACTCCGCTCTGGTGAGACCCCACCTGTAGTAATGTGTCCATCTGGAGTCCTCGAGATAAGAAGAACATGAACCTGTTGGAGTGGGTCTAGCGGAAGGCCACAAAGATGATCTGGCTGGAGAACCTCTGCTATGAGGACAGGCTGAGAGAGTTGGAGTTGTTCAACCTGGAGAAGAGAAGGCTTCGGGGAGACCTGACAGCGCCCTTCCAGTTCCTAAAGGGAGGAAACCTGTTCGGAGGGAAAGTGTTCCCAGCTCGGGCACTGCACCCCTGGGGAATTAGGAAAGCACTTTAATGAGTTGTGGTGCCTTGGTTCAAGAGCTGACCCGTGTGCTCAGCATCAGAGAATTTGTGGTCATTCTGATGAGAAGAATAACCCCTCTTGAAGTGTGAGGTTTCCCAGTGTGTGCAAAACATACAATTTAGTTCTGGTAAGCCAGTGAAGTTGCATAAAATATGACAGGCTGAGAGAGTTGGGGTTATCCAACCTGGAGAAGAGAAGGCTTCAGGAAGATCCTATAGTGGCCTTCCAGTACCAAAAAGAGGCCCAAAGAAAGCTGGAGATGCCCTTTCTACATGGGCATCTAGTGATAGAAGGCGGTGTTATGGCTTTAAACTGAAAGAGGGGAGATTTAGATTAGATGCAAGGAAGAAATTCTTCACTATGAGGGTGGTGAGACACTGGAATGGGTTGCCTAGAGAAGCTGTGGCTGCCCCATCCCTGGAGGGTTTCAAGGCCAGGCTGGATGGGGCTTTGGTCTAGTGAAGGGTGTCCCTGCCCATCACAGGGAGCTTGGAACTCAATGATCTTTAAGGTGCCGTCCGATCTAAACCATTCTATGGTTCTATATATGTATTTATTTATTCTCTGAAAGCACCACAGTTTTGGGCAGTGTTTTTCCCAAGCCTGCTGCTAGGGTTCCGAGAGTCAATCTGACAGAGTGACTTTTCCACTGGTCTCTGTTACGTAGCCAAAGCGTTGGGGTTACCGTACCCACATAAGGATGCAGGCTGAGAGCCCCGCTGCGAGGACACGGTGGGGAATGTGGCACAGAGGGGGAAGGGAGATGGCTGCCCAACTGAGGCACTCTTCACGTGGCTTTGGCCCCTGCTCTGTGCGCTTCCCTCCGCTCCCCTCTTCCTGGGAGCAAAGGGATGAACCCAGGGAGGACTCGTACGTCAGAGCCTTCGGGCAGTGCTGCAGGCCCATCATGGCCTGGAGAGATCACTAGGCATGAAAAAAAGGGGGCTAGGATATACAAATATGGCAACCGTGCAAAACGCATCGAAAATAACCTTATGAGGTAGGCTTGCTTTGGAGGACAGTTAGTGTAGAGATCTGGTTACTTATTTGGCCTGCTCCCTGTGCTCCCAAGCAATAGGAATGTAGTTTGTTCCTTTTAGCAGGGTATAAACATTTACGCTCTCCTTTCTGACCCTATCGCTTTGATCTCCTCCGTATACTTTTCCAGCAATGCCTACTGGCGATGGAAAAATGCATTAGCCTGAGCTAATTTGTTTTTCCTTTATATACAAGTGCATTAAGTCTTGGGAAACGGGACAGTGAAGTGGGATTGTGGAGCTGCAGGGCAAATCGGTGCATCCGTAACAGTGTAATGAGGTTTTCTGGGCGCGTTTGTGATGGGAGGTAGTGGAGATTTTGAGTCATTAAACTTTTACTTCTTAAATGGATTTGTTTTCTCCTCTTTGGTGCTTAACAGTTTTTGCCATCAGCAAAACAAACAAAAAAAAAGGTGTCTAATTGCTCTGCCCTTTCTGGGCCTGTTTTACATGAGTAGAGAAGATAAAGAGGAAAAAAGAAACTTACAGTTTGGCCCCATGAATTATGCTTATAAGTTTTCGTGAGTGAGTATTAATCAGTTGCTCATTTTCTGGATTCTTTCTATCTATCACTTTTGAGAAGTAAAATTTTTGTCTGATAGTATCTGGGTTTTTTTTATTATTTTTTCATTTTTATTTTCCTATGTGTGTAGTGCTGGAGCCTGCATCAAAAGTGAGCAAGCAGGTGTGCTGATGTTTCCTTGACCCGCTACAAATGCTCGTCACCAGCCCAGAAAGTGCTCCAGAGGGCCACAACGGGGACGTCGCCCAGGGTCCCCACCGAGAGGATTCTGTGGCACTTGGCTGGTGGCGGCCGCCTTGGCAGAGCTGGTGGCAAGGGCTGTCCCAAAGGGTGGGCTCTGGGAGATGTTTATGCATGGTTTGCTCCAGTTTTACTCCTGGCCATCACAATGTCCTGAGCCACAGACTTGCTCTTTCCTTAGGGACTGATTTATTTTGAATGAAAAAAAGGTACAGGGAGGATTTGTATTTTTTTTTTAAAAAAGCATAAAAGTTCTATGCTGGCATGGCCAATTGCGTTGCTGACTGGCTGCAGCAAGCGGCAGCTTTCCTTAGTCCAGAGAGCATGGTCTAAATTCCTGGGAGCGGAATGCAGATTGACCTCCTGATAGAGGTGTGTGAGTTGGCCAGCCGGGCAGGTACGATGGAGTGGATTCATGTGCTCATTAGAAGTAATTAGTTTCCTCCAGCTAACTTCAGAGGTAATTAAAATCATGGAATCATAGAATGGTTTGGGTTGGAAGGGACCTTAAAGATCATCCAGTTCCAACCCCCCTGCCCTGGGCAGGGACACCTCCCACCAGACCAGGTTGCTCCAAGCCCCATCCAGCCTGGCCTTGAACCCCTCCAGGGATGGGGCAGCCACAGCTTCTCGGGGCAGCCTGTTCCAGTGCCTCACCACCCTCACAGCAAAGAATTTCTTCCTAAGATCTCATCTAAATCTCCCCTCTTCCGATTTAAAACTGTTACCCCTTGTCCTGTTGACAAGGGGTAATGATAATAATAATATACCCTTCCATCTTCAGCTGCCTTAAATCCAAAGGAAGAAAAAGCAATGTGCAGCACCTGTGCCCAGGCCAGGTGTGTCTGACGCTGATGTGATGGGCAGGGGAGCCCTGGGCTGCCCTGGGTTTGGACACGCTGCGCTGCACGCTGTATTTTACTTCTGAAACACCTGCACGGGCATATGAATTAAACCTAATTCTTCACTCAACTACCTCATACCCACAGCAGCAGTCCCTTGCAGAAGTCCCAATTCATCACCCCAACAACACACTTCACAGGGCTCCTCTTTCACGCGTGCCGCGGCATTCGGACAACCTGTCTTTTCTCTTTTCTTTTTGCTGTCCTTAAATTGGATATTCATGCATTTTAAGTATCACAACCATTATATCACAGCTTTGCTTTTGTTTCATGATGGGCTGTTTTTTTTTTTCTTTTTTTTTTCATTAGAAAAAAGGTAGGACTAGTAAGATTCCATTACTATATGTGATTTGAACCTGGTGTCCCTGCTCCTCTGGATAATGCCAGAATTCAAGGTGCAACAAACCCGTGGAGCCCTGTTTCATGTGGGATCTGGCCTCCTGGCACCAAGTGGTGGGTCCGAAAGGTCCGAAAACATCAGTTGGCCACATCTGTACAGGACAAGGCTCCAGGGAGACCTCTGGGAAAGGTTCGCTCAAATGCTGTGAAAATGTGAGAATATCCTAATGCTAAAAATGCTACAGCAGCTGTACATTCCAGGACAGCTTTTGATCACTTCTCCACCCTCTCGCTGGTCAGATGTCCAAAAGGCAATCCACCGTTTCTTTTCTATTCTGTTACAAAGGCAATAGAAATGGTTTTGTTCCTTGCATTGTTTTTATTTCAAGTAACTTGAGGTTGCAAGTACACAACCGCTCCCTTGGGACATCTCTCATTGCAGTCAAAACACTAACAGGGGATTCAAATAATATAATCCGGCTTCTGATTTTGACAACCATAAGATCACAGTGACGTTAGGGAGAGTTTCCCGAATTTGTCTCAGCATACCATATCGAGAAGGGGAACGATCTATTTCTGTCTTGTAACTCAGACTATGAAATCTAAGGCAAAGAATACAAAGCATCTAGTACAGTAAATTCCTGAGCTCAACTGGCATGTTGGAGCCTTTTGGTGTTGCTAAAAACCCTGGTGATGGAATTGCCCAAGAAGTGACTTGCAGGAGGATCTTGGATTACCCTCGCTCTTGGGAACTTTGTAACTTTTTCAGGGCTGAATTGCAATGAGTAGAAAAATAGAAATATTTTTTCTAATCTGATAGTAGGCTATTCAGTGTAGTGATGTGCTTTGCCCAGCCACACCGAGCTTGGGCTGAAACTTGACTCTTAACTGAGCATTTGGTAGAACCCAAAAGCCCGCCTGCTGTCCTGAGATCTTTACAACTCTGGGAAAAGGGATGGAGCTGCAGGCTTCAGTATTAATTATGGACGTTGTGACTTCTTCAGACTCTCTTACTCTTTGCACGGTAGAAGCTGACAAAAAATTAATATTAAGATTATGTTCATGATTGGTTAAAACTGATGTGTCGCTAAGGTAAATACATACTTTAAAAGTACATGTAACTGGGTTTTTTAAGAAAATTTCAAAGCTGTTTCCAGTTATCACTGCTATGAATGATGTCTGATCAAGCAAGAAGTAGATGTTCAGTGTTTCGTTTAAGATACAGGCAGAAGCCTCCCATTTAAAAGCACTGAGTCCGTGGTGATGATGCCAGGCTGCCGTCTTCCTCGCGGTGCTCTGCAGCTGGAGATGCTGAAGCACTTCATAGTGGCAATGGGCAGCGGTAGCAGGATGGGGACAGGGCTGGAGGAGGAAGGTGCCGTGCTCAGGAAAACCCCACAGGGGAGAAGAAAGGTGCTGTGCTCAGGGAAGCCCACAGAGCAGAGGCAGAGGCTGAAATCCCAGCTGCGAGCTGCAGGCTTGCCAAAGCTCTCCTCCTGATTGTGTGGTGACGTGCTCTGCCTCGGCAGCGCAGACAACAAAGCGAAGTCATCGTGCTTGTTTGGACGAAGGTGCAGGTGGACCCTGTGCCACCTTCCATCAGCAGAGAGCAGCCGCCTGGGCAGAGCCTCCCGCTGCAGGTGAGGGGCAGCGGGGCTCGGGGCGCCTGGAGCCAGCAGGGAGGAGGAGATGGCAGCGCTGCCAGCATCCCGGCACACGCCTTCGGGAGCCGGCAGCATGCTGGTGGAGATCCAGAGGCCCGGAGCGTGGTTTTGATTAAGACCCGCTGTTTTCCCAGCACTCTTCCGAGACAGCCGCTGCTGTGGCTTGCAGCGTTTCTCACGGTGTGGGTGAACCGGGAGCTCCATGACTGCAGGCTCTGAGCTGGGTGGCTCCAGCAGCCTTCTGCCAGCTCTGGCCACACACTGGGGCAGGCTTAACCCATTAGTGCAGTCTCTGCTCGTTAGCAGCATCATCAGCGGTCGCAGGCAGCGCGTGCTTTCCCAGAAGGCAACCATAACACAACCTGGGCTGGTATATGAGTGTATGTGTCCTGCCGGCAAGAGTGGATGTAGCGTGGATTATCCTGGCCTCCAGCGTGGGAAACCGTAGAGTGTCCTTTTTGGCCAGCAGGCAGCTCTGCTTCTGTCTTGGGATGCATCTTCTGTTTGTCCAGCTTCCTTCATAATGGCCATAAAACACAGCGGTATCTAGAGGTGTTAAGTGCACGTTCTTATTTATAGGCAATCGTAGATGTTAACTTTCTTCTCCGCATCTTGTTGTTCCTGCCATCACACCTTTGTCGCTGCCGGGCTCTCAGCGGAAGCAGCTCTACCCAGGGTGAAGGGATAAATCATAAATGGACACTTTTTATCCAAAGTGAAAGGCTTAATCACAACGGGATATTTTTTTCTTTTATCTCCCTAAGGTCAAGTAATTCTGAATTCATCCCTGTTACAGCAGACAGAGTTTGAGGATTGTGTCTAGTCATAGCATCCTGCCATTTGACTTGTAACCGGGATCCATTTGCAGTATTAAGATAGAAAATCCCCCGAGCCAGCTGCCCACATGAAAACCAGGCCAGCAAATCTTAGTCCAGGCCGGTGGCAGGTCACAGCATGCTAACGTCCTGACCGTACCTGCTGCTCTACGGCTTGGGGCTCTTTTTCCTTCTTCCCAGACCCGATTCTCTCTCAGCAGAAGATGCCCTTCTCAGGTCCCAGCTTTGTGCAATAACAGAATGTGAAGCCTTATTAATAGCCTCTGCCTCCTTTTCTAACGCAGCTAGCATTGTCTTGGAAAACCAAACCAAGGAATTAGCAAAACCAAAACTACAAAAAGAGCCAAAAGTGTTATTAAAACCACTGCAGGCAACTCAGCTGCCTCTCTGTAAATAACAGTTTGCAGATGTGCAGAATGAAGCAACTCTGGCATTTGGCAATTCAGCCGAACTACAAATACTGAGCAGTGCTGAGAGGAGAGCGGGCCTGGGAGATGCAGCCCTGCTCTCCTGCTCGCCCTGGCCGGGTGGAAGAGATGGTGCTGTGGATGGGGCTCGTTGATATCCTTCCCGGCAGCTGAGTCTCTGCCAGCCACGGTACCCTGCGGGACGTGGTGGCAGAGACTGGGCTCGGTGCCTAAAAGTAGTGGCGGGTCTTCCAGGTGCCTGGCCCCTCAGGTACGCCCAGCTCTTGTGGAAATGCCCCCGAGGTTGCTGCAGCCCTGCAGCCCTGCTCTTTTCTGGCGTTGGCCTCCCTATCCCTGCGCTGCCTGCTCCCTGCAACAGCATCTCTCTGAATTGTATTCACGCGGAGATAAATGTTTCTGAGTTGCCTGGACAGTTGCATGCAATCTGCTTTGAAGAGTGAAAAGAGAAGGCTGGAGCAGTGTTTGCATCGGATCCCAGGGAAACTCCAGCCAGGTTGCTCTCCGGTGCTCCCAAGCCCTGCCGGACCCTGCTCTGCTGCTGCACGGGAGCCTCTCCCAGATGGAACGAGCTGCGCTGACCCTCTGCTGCATGCAGCTCCGTGACTGCCCGGCGACGACTCTGGGTGATGGGTAGGAGGAGGCAGAGTTGACAGGCTTGAAGCACATCTCCGAAGCCATTTAATTAATTTCTCTGCCTCCCTGTGCCCACCATTTCTTCTTCCAGAGAGCTGCAAGGAGATTATCGTTTTCTGGTTGCAACCCATGACGCTAGTTTATTGACTTTGCTGTCTGGGAGCACAGACCAGCTCAAAGCACAACAGAAGACCTTCCGTGCTTCATGTTGTAGATAGAAGAGGAGAGCTCTGCCCAGACACCTGGCCAGGACTGAGTCTTCCCAGCCATGCACGATGGCAAAGGAGAAAACAGTGCATGGCCATACCTTATCATTTCCACCCCCTGACCAGCCAGTGCTGCTATGAAACCCCTGGCTTCCTGACCCTTAAGACTGAGCGTGGTGCTCCCCTGCTTTTTATACAGGGTAATTTCCTACTTGGGGGCACAGCGAGATTTTTGAAAAGGTAGTACCCGTCTCTATCCCCTCCCTCAAAGTTTGCGACACAGGAGGAAAGAGCCCTGTTTCGTGAAGTCTCCCAGTTCTTAAGTCAGCCTCAGGATTTGGGGGGTTTGGACTCATGATTTCTGACTAGCTGGGGCTGGCAGATCTGCCTTCGTTGGCTTTCTGCCCCAATGACTAACTATAAAAAGACATGTTTGGATTTCTGCAGCATTCATAATTTATTTCAGAAAATACAGCAGCATGTTTTTAGGCAGACCCAATATGGCAATTGCAATGTCTCTCCTCTGTCATCCCCGATAGAGACAAAGGAAAGACCCAGATTACAAGCCCTTTTTCTTACCCCAACCCACACCCCACATCAGGGATACGTCCATTAAGTCTGTTGAAACCTTTCTAACTCTTACTGTGCTGCTTATGATATTTCAATGCCTTTCTGAAAGTCCCATCTCTCCCGGGATTAGGAGGAAGTCTCTGCTTTTGTACCTTAAAAAGAACAAATTCTATCACTTTTTCTGCGAAGAAAAATTTGGAGAGAAGAAAAACCTAGCCAATGCCCTTTTGAGAAAAAGGAGGTGAATAAGTAGTTAAAAATCAGGAGGCTTATTTGTTTTAGAGCCTGCTAACGCAAGGTGTGACCCAAGTGGCTCAGGAGGAGCACAGGCAGCATCGGGCTGTCCCTCCTGAGAGAGCACACCAGCTGATGAGAGGCCACCCTCACAGGGTGAGGAGCGACCCTCTGCCTTGGGGCTGTCAGAGGTGGAGGAGCTACCCATCCTCTCCCAGGCTATGCCAGTGGGCTCACTGTGGGACGTATTGTATGCAGCCTCATTCCATCCTCATCCAAGTATGAGGTTCTAGAGAAAAGGAAGAGAGATGTAGGAAGAGATGAAACGGCCTCTCTCCTCGTGCAAAGCCTGACCCTTTGGTTAACGGATGGTCTCCTGCTAGAAGTCTTTGTTGGAATAAGCTGTTTCTCCCATGAAGGTGAGGACTTGAAGAGCCCCCAGATCAGCCAGCGTGATTACTCGTTGCTGGTCTGCACCACCCCTGCCTGCGATCTGCTGCTTTCTGCCAGGTTTCCTGCTCCAGGTTTCAGCCAGGGAGCTTTTCACAGAAGCACTTGCTTTCATCACTTCATGTTTATTCTGTTCTCCTCCGTGACCTTGCTCCCACGTCACTTCAGCCCTGCCAGCACCTTCGGTGGTCCAAGAGCTGGCAGGACCCTTCAGTTCCTCCCACAGCCATGGACAACTGTCATAGCACCACGGGTGATGTGACATTTCCCTCTGGCATCAGCTGTCCCCATCACCCCACCAGCCCTTCCATCTCCTGGCAGAGAGATAGTTTGGGACCCTGCCAACTCCCTGTGCTCCCCTGCTTCTGCCAAAAGCAGGCCAGGGACATAGCCAGGGCTTTTCTTCACCTTTGCCTGAAAGACCCCATCGCATCAGCCAACAACAAGCTCTTCCATCCTTCATGTGGTCTGTCCATGTGTCCCACGACAGCAGTACAAGCCAGTGTCTCCTCAGCTTCATCTGCCCCACCTTTTGAGCTACGGCTATGAGAGATGAGGACTCTTTGAACCCCTTTTGACAGGTTGCCTGAAACTTCACTCTCTCTTTTTCCTTTTCTTTTACCATCTCTCGTGTACAACAGTCTGGGTTCAGCATGCTGAGGCTGAAGGAGGGTTGGAGGTGGCAGCAGTTGCCTATGCTGAGATGAAGAGGTGGCACGGTGCTCGGCTGCCCATTCTGCTCTTTGGCGTAAGAGACATGTGTGGTCCTTTCCCCTAAAAAGGTGCTGTCAGAGATCTCTCTGCAGCCAGCAAAGCTTGACCAGCAAGACCTTTGTTAAACAGTGTATCCTGGAGGAGTGGGTCTGGGCCCAACCAGAAAGGTCTCACCAGTTCTGCTTGCTTCTATCCCAATAGCTTCCTGCAGGTTCCCTGCTCTGGGGCTCCATGTCCTCCCAAGGCCATCTCATTTTAGTGCTCTGTTAGCTTTCCTGATGCAAAGCTTTTGCTAACGTCTAGGATGCACCTCCGTCGCTATGATTAACATCTGTTACCGCTTGCCCTGTCCACCATGGCTGTGGAAAACAAATTATTCACTTCTCTTTGAGGCAGCCTTGTATTTAAAGCTTGCTATTGTAGCCTCCCCTCTCTGCCCCCTCTACTTCTCCTGCACCTCAGATGCTGGACAAAGTGGTCCCAGCTTCTTCAGCAGCCCCTGGCAAGTCACACCTTCTGGGCCTCTGTTGATGACACCTCAATGACATGAGTGTGAGGCTGGGCACAGGGCTGTGCACAGCCATCAAAACCAGCTGCCAGCCTGAGGAGCTCTTCTCCGTTGGCATCGGTGTATGTGATTTTAGGATGAGAGATGAAAGGATGTCAGACTCGCTTTGCATGACAGGCTCTTCTGAAAATCTCCTTTAGTCAAAGCTAAACAACATGGTGGCATCTGCAGAGAGGACTCCACCAGGTCTCCATTCTTAGGGAGAAATGGAGAAGAGCTTGGCCATGGACGGTTGGCATGAGGCAAGAGAAGTGGATGTGCGTTTTTGGTTTGTGTGTGTATATATATATGTTTGTGTGTGTATGTACATAAATTAGAACTAGTGGGTTTTTTTCTATTAAAATATTCATAGACTTGCTAAATCTTGCATTTCTATCTCATGAGATACGGGAAGCTTTAAAGTCCAAGTTCTTGTACTCAAGAGGATTTACATTCTCTTTTGTCAGATTTTCTTGCTATTTTCCAGTCATTTCTACTCCTGACTGAAGAGAATAACACTTGAAAATGTGACTGACTAAGCGTCAAGTGGCAGGAGGCAAAGAAAAGAATTCGCTTATTCTCTTTAAAAGAAAAAATCAAAACCACTTATTTTTTTCTAAGTCAAAGTTATGATTTTACTGTGGCTTTATTCATTACCTCAGAATACTCCAGCTACCGCTGCTACCCAGCCTGGTGGCTGCCAGGCCTTATAATCACCTTAACTTCTGACATACAAACTGGTTTACAGGTTTCTTCAAAGCCAAACGATCTGGCAATGTCTAGCTCTCCAAAGCAACTCAGGCACCCTCGTTCTTGAGAGCGTGGAGGGAGTTGTGGTGCGGGTCAGAGCAAGGACATGGCAGAGCTAGGAATGGAAACCCATTCTCCAGGCTCCTTGGCCCAAAACTGCCTATCCTATTCTATCCTACCCTACCCTATCCTATCCTACCCTAACCCTGCAGAGATGGGGCAGGGAGATGTCCCCGGAGCAGGCTGATGGACCTCTGGGGTTTAAACGGGGAGAGGTAATAGCCCTTCCCACTGCAAGTGGAGCGGGTTAGGGGCTGGTCACACAAGTAGTTCTTCTGGCAGACCTGATGAGACAGCAACTTCTGGTAGGGTGGAGGTGACAAAACGTTGGAGGTGGCTGTCCTTGCTGCTGGCACTGTGGCTTAGAAATGCAGCTTGGGGTGGCCGGTGCAGAAGCAGGGCTCAGGCCAGCCTCCTGTTCCTTGGGAGTCCTTGCATGGCAGCAGCATTTTGCAGAACGAGCGTTTGGGTTTAGGTCTTCATTAATGCTCACTTCATTTTACTAATATTTTCATCATTTGTTTCACAGTTGGTTGTTGTTGGTTTTTCCTTTAATTGGCTTGCAGTAGATAGTGGGAGATTAAATTAGTGGATGTACTTTGAGGAAGAAGTTCTGCGTAATTAGCACAGGCAGCATTCACTGGGAATGAGTAAGTGCTTTAATCGCTTAATGATTACCACTTGCCTCCCCTACCCCCATAACAAACTGGCCTGAAACCACTTCCACATTGTCTTCCTTTATTAACCTTTGGCTTCTGAGAGCTCGGAGCAATAACATTCGCGTGGCCAAAAATAAAGCGGCCCGTTCATTAAAAAGCAAAACCTGGCAAGCCATTAGGTGGACTGTGGGTCCATGATGCCAAGGGGTCCTTGCCCGTTCAGTCAGTCACTTTGGACACGAGGTGGGCAAAGTACCTCACAATAGACAACCTACTTTTTCCCTTCAGCCACTTAATTGACCTGCACACAAATTTCCACAAGCTTCCTTTGACATTACTTGAGGTCAGCAGAGCCTCTCCTGCTGAGAACTTCTGGAAGTGATTTGAAATGTCAGTCTGGAAGAGGGATTCCTGCCCAGTGCCCTGCAGCCTTTCCACCTCAGATGCTGTGTTTAGTTGCCTTTGAAAAACCATAGCAAAACCTCTGTTTGCTGAAGGGGTCGGGTCATTAATTCATCATTAGGTGTGGTAATTCCTGGCTGTCAAAGGCGTTTTCATAGGAACCTAGGTGTGTCTTGCTCAAGGTGACCTGCTGTGGCTGCTGTTGGCAATGCCTGCTCCGAGCCCGCAATGCGGTTACTGTGTTGTATTCAGTAATTTCACTTTAAAATTCAGACATCTTTAGACTTGTGTCATTAGAAGTGCTGGTATCCCAGTGTAGATCCAGCAATTTGATTCAAGGTGTAGGTGAGGTATGCGGATCCACGTGACGCTGCTCTAAACGTTAAGTGCACTCTGCGGTGGATGCGCTGTTAAACATCATGGGGAAAAGCTGCGTGGGTTTGGGTTTTTTGGTTGGTTGGGGTTTGTTTGTTAGCATCGTGCAATCAAGGCTACGATGAACCGGTGAAGGGTAGGTGCAGCTTCATTTCAAAGGTGTGCAGCCACGCGATTTCTCCTCCACCGCAGAGGTGGTACCCCTGGCTAACATTACGGCATGTGGTAACTTGCGGGCCACCAAAGACAAGGAAAAGCTCTTTGTTTATTGGAAAAGGAAGCATTTGCAGGGCTCAAGAAACACAGTGCACAGCTCTGTTCTAGCTCTCTGTAAGGCAAGTGAATGTAAGTAGACCAGAAGCAGTTTACATGCGCTGCCCTTGGCTGCATTCACCACAGGACTTTAGAAACTCGCTGTGAACTTAAACCCGAGTGTCAAACGCTGTATCCGGAATTGCTGAGGAGGGAGAATTTGTGTTTGTTAGAATTTATCATACAGCACAGTGTCTCTGTGAAAGCCAGAATATTATCAAAACATTATTTTAGCCCCAAATTCTAGGTGATTCATGGTATGGCAACCCCTAGAAGCAGGTTCTGCACAAGAAGCTGGTGTGATGTTCTTACGTAGACTTGGCCACAAGCCTTTGCACAGGGACTGCTGATACAGGAGAAGGACAGGGGCCGAGTCGTGGGGGACGTGAAGGGGTGAGCCCCTACTCAGGAAAGCTCTTCAGAGAGGTCCGAGGTGTCCTCGGGGACAGGAGAGAAGGCTGCGTTCAGCGTGGACGGGTGTGGAGAAACACCCGTGGCTGTGCACGTGTCAAACTCTCATCCCATCCTGCGGTCCCAGGTCACTGCGTTGGACCAGGGAAGGGATGTAGCTGCCGTTGCAATGGCTCAATAAATATTCTCTTGGCCTTCTTGGGTGGCAGGGTTGTGCTGAACGGAGATGCTCCTCCAACAAAGGTCTTAGCGAGATCCTGAAAAGGGAGTGGGAATCCCATGAATAGCAAGGACAAAGTGACTGTGATTAATGACGAAACCACTTTTGGCTAGACACTCAAACTCGTGAAGCAGGGTTTAAAATAGTCTCTAACTTTGAAAGATTATGATAAAATTTAACTTGGGGAGACTATCTGACATCTGCCTTTAAGAGGCTCTTACTTCTTTTCCCATATGCCATGGGTCAGGGCTCTGCTTAATTTAAAAGATGACAACAACAAAACAAACAAAAAAGCCAAACAAAATCAAAACACCCCGCAATTTTTTTCACGCTGCTGTGCTGCACCTTTCCACTTGGGAAACAATAAAACAGGAAGTTTCTGTTCTCCTTAGCATCCAAAAAGTAGAGGCTGGCCTCTTGGAGGATGCAGTAGGTGTCCTCTGCTTTCACCTGATCTCCTGGCATTTTTCATTGCCTTAGAGCTCCACCTGAAAGGCTGAGACCTGAGTGACTTGTTTTAGTAATTGGTTTTCCCTAAATACCAGAAGCAGCATTTAAGCAGTGATGTACACTGCTTGAAAATGAACTTTCACCCTAGGTTAACAATAAATAGAAGTTAATTACAGGGAATCGCAGTCCAAAACCCTGAAGCTTGAACACATGCATGCGGGTCTGCACGCTCGCTCTGCTTTGTGGGCACACAACTACCCACCCCTTCGTGTTCATCCCTGTGCGAGACAATGGCTATCCCAGGAATCTCCCAAGTGCTGCTTTTAAGGAGAGCACTACCCAAACCAAATGGACTCTGTTATTATCACTTGTCTGTGTATTAGTGCGCTGCCTGGGGGCAGATCCCATTCAATGGAGTTTGTCTCTTTTACTGTGCAAAAGAATAGTTCCCGGGTGGGTTTTGATTTTACCCAGATGTGTGTGTTGTTCAAGAGTGTCCACTAAATCCTCTCTCTAGAGAGACACAAGACATTATACGCAGTGACAGGCGGAGGAAGGGATATAAACCTCCCTACTCTGTGGAACATCTTGGGGACGGGAAAATTATCCTTCACCGGCGTCCTTGTGGGGATTTGTCATCTTTTCCTGAAACACCGTGGTACTGTCCCCATCAAAGCCTGGACGTTGTTCTAGATGGGCCTGATAATGTCTAGCAGTTCCTGGGTTTGCATCACACTTAAGTGGGCTACTTAAGTACTACTCCATCCAAAAGGATGGAGATGCTGCTGCTCTCCCCAAGCGTGGTGGGACACTCAGCAGCCACCCTGCTCTCTGCTGGGCTGTTGGCTCCCCACTGGTGCTGGAGCAGTGGCTGGATGGCCTCTGCAGGACACTGGCCAAGGCAGGGATGGACACGGTTGCCTGTTCCCCTCGCCCCTGGCTCATGTCACAGCGACCAAGGCTTAGCTCTGACTGTAGGGACAGCAGCCGAATAGGATGGGCTGCAGGATTGGAGACCTCATCCCTGTGGGGAGTAAGGAGAGGCACACCAGGCACAGAGAGGACATTGGAGGAACGACGTGACTCCTGCAACAGCCCAAGGCCCCATTGTGGCAGCAGGAGAGACTGATCTTCTGTACTGACAGCGAGGGACCTGCCCAGATTGTGCTCTGGTGGTCCCTCCGATGACCAAGACAAAGCACTGAGTGCTGGGTACAATACAAGCCAAGTTCATGGGAAGAGCTAAACAGCTCTGTGCAGAAAAAGGAGATGAGGAAGCAGTGAGGGCTGGGAGATGCCCCATGAGCAGCGGGATCGGACTGGAGGAATGTGATGTGCAGCTTCTCTGGTGTAAGACGTGAGGACAGCTAAGAAGTCATGGAAGCTGCAATGTTTTTGAGATTTCAAAAACAGGCATTGAGAGCCAAATTCTTGAGATTAGATACTAGCTTAGGTTGAAAAAAAAAAAAAAGGCTTCTTTTTTTTTTTTCCTCTCCCATGCAAGCAGCACCCCTTCTGCTCTTTTGTTTCACTCTGTCATACATGGTAATTTTTTTCTGGACTTGTGCTCTCAGGAAAACTGCTGCTAATACAGACAACAGCTCAGAGGAAGGGGCAGTTTATTTTGGGGCCGTTATCAGTCCGGCTGCTGCAACTCCTCTGCTGCTGGTGTCTTGTGATAGCCACGGTGCTGTACCAGGCTTTCCATAGGAAACCGTAATGCAGATTTCTACCCTGCCTTGCGCACTGTGGGATGGCTTCGCACGGCTGCCAAAGGGGTTGTGAAATGTCGCTGTGCTGTGCTGGCTGTGCTACTGGTCTCGTGTGAACTCGTGTTCAGAGCTGGCCGGGGAGAGAGACGGAATACGGATGGGACCGCCCAGTCCCATCCTGGTCCAGGCTGACTCCCACAGCTCCATCCTGCTAACGTGCAGCAAGCACAGAGGGAATTAACCTAATTTTAAAAATGTGAACAAAGGGAAATGTGACAGAGGAAAACCATGTCACATTTAATTGAAAAACTCCATCTCCGTAATCGTCTAGGATGCTCTTCCCTTTGCCTGTTGCTTAAGAACAGCGACATGTGTTTCTACTCTTACCCATTCCGTGTGGTTTGGGGAAGTGTCATGTCCAGCCATCGGTGTGCTTGTGCGCTCCAGGCAAAGCTAAGCTTTCAAGCACTCCGCTAACCACAGTCGCAGACAGATTTTCCCATGTGGATATAAATCTAGAAACTCGTTTCTTTTTAAAACGGCTGGGTGCTGTGAGAGCTGAGCAGTTAGCTGGAAGCTTTCAGAAAGTGAGAAGTTTTGCCTGAGGGGGACAAAAAGAGAACAGTTTGTTTATTGAGCCAGAGACAATCATTTGATGCGCATCAGTTTCAACAAACCTAAGCCAAACAAACAGAAAATTTCCAAGATGACCATGTGTGTATATTCCCCAGGATCCTGGGCTGTGGGAGCGGCGTAGTCCTCCACTCCAGGGCTGCATCTCCTGGCAGTGAAACGCATAGAAACATCAGTGTCACTGAGCAGGTCCAAGAAGCCTCTGGTTCTCCGAGAATTTGAGATTCCAGCCTAAAACTGCAGGGCCAGAATCTCAACCATTCTGATCCTGGATGGGTCTTTTGACACAGGTTGTGTTAATTGTGTCCAGCGCAGAATCTGGTACAGTTTTGGGGTTTTTTGCCTTTTTTTTTTTTAAATTTTTATTTCTCTTCTCTCCCTACCCCATGTTTGCTAATCAGTTTGAGTTATGGGGGTTTTTTTATAGTCTTACCTGGGTGAGATGCAGAGAAATTTCTTCACACTTAGACTGCCCAGCCGGATTTCAATGGTTTTTTTGAGAGGCACTTAGAGGCACAACAGCCAGGATCACCACTTGGGGCTGCTGCTATTCAGTGGTTGCAAAATTAGTGGCTTTTGAGAGAGTCATGGCATCAACACTGCATGGAGTTCTTTCATGTGTTCTGCTCATTCCAAAGGATCGTTTTGGGGAACTATTTCCCAAAAGTCAGAAATATTGGAAAAATAGTTGTAGGATGGAAATGTATGTAGAAGGTGAACTTTATGCTGAAAGCATATAATTATCTGAATTTTCATTTACCTAGGACACTTCCTTTTTGCAGAAAGTGCTTTCTTCACCTAGAAACATCTATCTTTCCCCAAGCTCTCCCATTTAAACAATGATTTTATCTTGGTCTGCTTGATAACGAGAAGTGCCCCCAGGTCAAAGGGCAGGGGTGTTAATGCTGTTTATAAACAAATTTTATTCTATTTCTCTCCTAAACAGCGCTACTTAGAGAGGGGTGTTCATATGCCTGTGTATATGTAAGGAGCTGGCGTGACAATATCACATAGAGAAATGCGGAGGCATAGTGTGAAGGGGCGACAGAATCATCTGGACGAGGTTATCCCACCAGGTCCCTGATAGCAGTTTATTGCACATTCGGACCCAGGAATACACTGAATTTCACACAAAACCGTGCTGTGAAACGTCACCTCAAGCTTATTCAGCCCACTCCTCGTCTCCTCGAACACACTGCCCCAGTGTGATGATGAGTTGGTGTGTTCTCACCCAGCCCCACTCTCGGTCAGTATTGTACCTCTGCTTGCCCCCCACCAGCAGCTGAGCATGGGGCTGGGTGTGAGCTACCTGAGCATGGAATCATAGAATCATAGAATTTCTAGATTGGAAGGGACCTTTCAGATCAGTGAGTCCAACCATTGGCCTAACGCTGCCAAGACCACCACTAAACCACCCGCCTGAGCACCACGTCTACCCATCTTTTAAATGCCTCCAGGGATGGCAGCTCAACCACTTGCCTGGGCAGCCTGTTCCAATGTTTGATAACCCTTTTGGTGAAGAAATTTTTCCTAATATCCAATCTGGACCTCCCCTGGTACAACTTGAGGCCATTTCCTTTCATCCTCTCTCTTGTTAGTTGGGAGAAGAGACCAACCCCCACCTCGTTACACCCTCCTTTCAAGTAGTTGGAGAGAGCAATAAGGTCTCCCCTCCTTTTGTCTAGGCTGTACAACCCCAGCTCGCTCAGCCTCTCCTCATAAGCCTTGTTCTCCAGACCCCTCACCAACCTCGTTGCCCTTCTCTGGACCCGCTCCAGCACCTCAAGGTCTTTCTTGTCATGAAGGGCCCAAAACTGGACCCAACACTTGAGATGGGGCCTCACCAGTGCCCAGTACAGGGGGGTGATCACTGCCCTAGTCCTGCTGGCCACACTGTTCCTGATCCAGGCCAGGGTGCTGTTGGCCTTCTTGGCCACCTGGGCACACTGGTGGCTCCTGTTCAGCCAATTGTTGACCAACACCCCCAGGTCCTTTTCTGCCAGCCACCTTTCTCCAAGCTTGTAGCATTGCATCTTCTGACAGGATGCCAGACTGAGAACTAGATACATCCATGATTGGTGACTTGCTCATTTTTATTTCGTTTTGGAATTTGTGTTGAGTTGGTGGTCTCTTTTTAGAAAGAAAAGGTTTACCCTCGAGAGTTGCTGCCGGTGATGGGCAGCACCCTTCCCATCAACAGAGGGGTGGGGAGGCGGCCGGAGCTCTGGGGAAGAGGCAGTCCCAGTGCGATCCTCAATGCCGACCCTTGAAGGCGAGCAGAGAGATTTGCCAATCGTGCACGGCAAAGGCTTTGAGCCGTTGGCCTTGGGAGCGTGTACAAAGTGAAGACATTTCCACACCCCCACCCACTCTCAGGCTATTTCCCGCCTCGAACGTAATCCAGATGGGATGAGTTTGGCAACCGTGGGGCCACAGCCGCCTCTTCCGATGGCCGCTGTGCGAGGGTAGTCAGGTGCCAGGCTCTGCTGGCAGTTGTGGCTGGTGTCTGCCTGGGTCATGAGGCATCTGCTTCCACACAAGCCTGTTGTTTTGTGCACTTTCTAAAATACTGCGTGTAGGCATTTCTGAATTCTGAAAAGCATGTGCTGGGTGGAAGTGAGCAACTCCAAAGTCAATTACTCAAATTTTCTCCCTTTTTTCTTCTCTTTTTAAGATGGAAGTCTCGGCCTGGCATATTCAAGTTAAGCGCTGAGGTGCACTGATTTGTCTGTTTTTCTGATTCAGTTGATATTATTGTAGCCAAGATCCTTTAGCTATCCTGGTAAGCTGCTCAGTAACACAGTGCAAACCATTGGTTTGCTGAAAAAAAATAGTAAAAAATTTTTGCATATGAGCTTTCTAAACATCTGATGAAAAGTTCATGGCAAAAAAAAAAAAAGAGCATAAGACTAAATGACAGGGCAGTTATTTCTAGAGAGTGGTGGAGTAGTGTTGATTTTGCATTATTAAGGCTGTGTCAAAGAAAATAAACAGAGGTGCTAGAAGAATATACGTGGGGTTTTTATTCAAAGCAAACAATGGGAATTGCTATTTACACAACACGGCTGTAATGCTGGGAACAGCACATTAGCTGATTAGCAAAATGAAATTCTTTGTATGGCTCCCTGTCCGCTTGCCATCCAGCCTGCGTTTTATGCGGGTTTCGGAGGATGGGTGCTTTGCTCTTCAGCTCTCACAGACATACGTCCTCTGCCGTGCAAGGCTGTGGGGAAGCAACCAGGGAAGACTGGCCCTATCGCTCCATCCTGCTCTCGGGTCTCCAAGAGTAGTTTTTTTCCCTCCCCCAAGGAGAACCTCCGGGATGTGGAGGTGAGGAGAAGAGCAGCCGTCCCCGCTCCAGCAGCTGGGCTGTCAGACCGCCGGGCTCTGGGGCTCTGCTCCTCAGCAGCAGCGATCCCCGCAGAGCTGGCTGAGTGTTAAGGAGGGGGAGAGAGCCCTCGCCTAAGGATTTAATGAAACTGTTGAATTACCAGATAATGAAAGGGTGGCATGCTGGATAATTAACTCACTAAAACCGTATCTTGAGCAGCAGAGTCTTCTTTCGAAGGTTGGCTATTTACTTAAAATATTGTTGCCTTTGAAACTCTACAGCTTTGCTAGGTACAGAAACCAAGGGCTCATTTACTTCCCTAATTAACGACCTAGCCTGTAATTATCCAAAACGTTAGGGAAGATCGCTGCAAAACGCATTACAAGCAGCTGACTGGATACCTGACTGCTCATCCGATAGCTTCGAACAGGCGAGGTGGATTGGTCACACCAAAGTGATTTCTACAGGAACGCAGCCTGGATGGCCCAGTTCTGTACCGTGACATTGTCACACCACGGACTCCTATGGAAATGTAAAACTATCGTGGCATCACTGTAATACCACCAAGCAGGCAGCGAGTGACACTTGTGATGGACAGGGAAGGTGGTTTCCTGCGCATCCCAAAATTTAGGGAAGAGCTAGGGCACCTGCCTGAGGAAAGATCTCATTCCTCTTTCGTAGGAGTCTCAGCACGTGAGGAACTCGGCTATTGCCGGTGGCTTTTATGAAAGGGGGGTGACCTGCCTCCCTCCTGCAGCTTGCGGTGATGCCACGAGCTTGTGCAAGGGGGAGTTCTGCCCTTGTGGCAGCTGCCTTGGTACCAGCAGGACCAGCCAGCTCCAAAGGCTGGGGAGGTTCGTTAGGCTCTCGGAGGTGCCTGCGGTAATAGCACCACAGCAGCTCGACTGGGTGAGAGTTTGCGGACACCCACCTGCTTGGACCCCCGGCAGAAATGCGGTTCTGTCTGCAAAAAACATCACCCAGAAGGCCACAGTGCAGCTTCACGGAGTAAACCTTGAAGTGATCTGTAGGCTATGGTTTTCCTCAACCAAGAATATTCCATTTTTATTGATGGTTCAGCTCTTCCATGGCTGGTGCTGTCTCCATCTCTGTTTGTCTTCTTTGGAAGCAGACACTTCACTGGTGGTACCTGGCATATCCACATCAGCTAATGGACAATTGCTCTGCTAATTAAGTACCTGAGCATGGGGAACAGAGATGAGCCTGCTGTTTATTTTTATTTGAATTAGAAAAGATCTGATGCCAACCAGAACTTTAATTTTCTCTCCTGTTTTTTTTTTGCCTCCATTCAAGTTCTGTTTAAAGACAATTAGGAGCACAAAAATGTTTGCGGTTAACAGCTGGCATTAACTAATGAACTAATGGAAAAACAGTCTTATCAATTAGCGGTTTGAAGCTAGTAGCTTTTGAATATTTTCTTTGGTTTTTTTGGTCTACATAAGTGGATTGCTTAAACCACATTTAACTTCCAGGGGGTAAGTCCTACTCTGATTTAAAGCGGCCTTAATGTTATTTAAGTTTGGAAATGACTAGAGGTAAATCAAATTTAGGTAATTTTGCTTCTGAACAAGAACTTGCACTGAGGGATTGAATGCAGTTTAACTAATCTACTTAAAGTCAAGCAGTGACTTAATTTAGATTATTTTTCCTAGCATGTCTGTCTAGGTAAGACTGTACACTGCTTTACGAGGGATACAGTAGTGTGGCAGCCAGCAGAATTAAAGCCATTTACACCAGCTGAGTGCTAGGTCCTCAAGTGTGAAATTAAAAACAAAAAAAAAAATACCTGGAGGAAGGAAATCATGGTCTGGATGAGGTTTTATTTCTTTCCTTTCTAAATAGCCAGCAGAAATACAGCACGTATCTATTGAGGGGAAAAAATACAGTATATTGGACAAGAATTAGAAGTACACCCAGTGGAAACTTGCTTTGTTATCCCTGAAGCTGTACTTGATACACATAATTTGAGGACTTTGTCTTCTTGCTGGGGCTGTTGGGATGACCGCAGTGCTTGGCTTTCTGGCCTGGGAGTAGACATGCTACTACTCCGTGCTTGGGGCATGAGTAGTCCCAGGAGCAAACCCCAGGGAGCCCCTGCTTGCTGGGCTTTGCACAAGGGCAGCTGGATAAGGTTCTCAAGATGATTTCACGGTCCCACCTGACTTCAAAATCCATTACTTTTTTATTTGTTTTTACAAAATACAGTGTCCTGATGTGTGTTAACTTAATGTGTGTGGCATTTGCGTGGCAGGCTGTCAAGTATTACCAAA
Source organism: Arenaria interpres (assembly GCA_013399435.1). Taxonomy (NCBI): domain Eukaryota; kingdom Metazoa; phylum Chordata; class Aves; order Charadriiformes; family Scolopacidae; genus Arenaria; species Arenaria interpres. Next base: position 70,162 of record VXAK01024024.1, on the reverse strand, counting down.
AATAATTAGGGCTAATTCGCCACTGAGACAAATGAGAGCACAGGTACATTTTGTGGTGTGACTGCCTTCTGTTTCAGGAGTGATTGCTCACACGGTAAATGGTAAAAGCATTATCTTTCATGTAAGGAGTTTCATTTGTTAGTGCAAATGAATGGAATTCTGGCTGAAAGAAAGAACATGGATCCCTATATCACAGAATCTTCATGGTTGGAAGGGACCTCTGAGATCATCGAGTCCAACCACACACAAAAAAAAAGAACAAAACAAACCTACACACCACACCCACCCACAAACAGACACAACCCAACAATCTCGGGCACTAGAGCATGCCCTCAAGTGCCACATCTACACGATTCTTAAATATCTCCAGGGATGGTGACTCCACCACCTCCCTGGGCAGGCTGTTCCAGTGCCTGACCACCCTCTCACTAAAATCATTCTCCCTAATATCTCATCTAACCCTCCCCTGCCGTATCTTCAGACCATTTCCTCTGCTCCTGTCATTATTCCCTTGGGAGAAGAGGTAGGTGTAGAGGGCAATGAGGTCTCCCCTCAGCTTCCTCTTCTCCAAACTAAACATGCCCAGTTCCCTCAGCCTCTCCTCCTAGGACTTGTTCTCCAGACCCCTCACCAGCTTGGTGGCTCTCCTCTGGACACGCTCCAGCACCCCAATGTCCTTCTTGTAGCGAGGGGCCCAGAACTGAACCCAGCCCTCGAGGTGAGGCCTCACCAGTGCCCAGTCCAGAGGCACCATCACTGCCCTGCTCCTGCTGGCCACGCTGGTCCTGATCCAGGCCAGGGTGCTGTTGGCCTTCTTGGCCACCTGGACACACTGCTGGCTCCTGTTCAGCCGGCTGTCCGCCAACACCCCCAGGTCCTTTTCCACTGATTAATTAGGAGCTCAATTCACCACAAATTGCCGATTCCTGTCTCATTGAAGTAGGGACTGATTCTGTTGCTTTTCCAGCCCAGCTCCTTTGGGCGTGCAGGGCTGTCAGGATGTCCCTTGGCAATGCCCGCTCCTGGGTTGTTCAGCCCCACGTCTCTTCCGAGGGCGAGGGCCTGCTCGTGGAGGCCTTACATGAAGTAGGGCTTGATGAATAACCTTAAGTCGGCTGAATTCAGGTGTCCACACTGCACCCCCCGCCTTTGCATTCATGCCCCGAGGCCCAAACCAAGAATGGGAGAGAAACAGAGCGAGCGCCTGGCGGGAGAGGCTTGGTCTTTGTGTATGGTGGGACCATGCCATCCAGGCTGGACGTGCCAGCTGTCTCCTGCCCGTCCCGATAGCCTGTCTGGGATGGGGGGACTTGCCGGCTGCAAACCCCATGGGGATTATCGGCTCCTGGCAGGGATGCTCCTGGAGTGCAGCGGGACGCGTGTTCGTGCTCTCCCAGTCCCGGCTGTTAGAAGTACCAGAGGTTTATACTGCATTTTAAAAGCGTACTGAGCGATAAAGGCACTTTTAAAAATGAGCTAGAACTTTTGTACTTAGCTGGATTTTAATTTCTGTCAGATTTTTTAATTTTTTAATCAATTTTTATTTTAAAATAAAACATTTTAAAGTAAATTTGACTAAATTACAGGTACCAATTTTCAGGCATAAATGTATCTTAATCTAGTTAAACTAAATACTAATTTTTAAGTAAGTTATGCTCTCAGTGTTTTATAAAAGTCAAGCTGTGTGGTTTGTGGAAGTGACAAACAGCTTCTCAAAACTTAACAGCATCATCCTTGCCCACTGACATCTACAGAATATTTTCTGTCCAGAACTTGATAAAATATTTCAGCTACGTTAGGCTGAGGCGATATTGAGGAGATGGGACATCCAGGACCTTGTTTCTGTCTTTCTTCCGCTACATGAGTAAAATCTGGCTGTGGGATGATATTTGCTGGGTCTAAAACACTGAAGCACTTGTTGACCATAAGCAATTGAATCTACTTCACTAGCAACGTATAATCATGCTACAGCTTTAGTGGAATCAACCAGTTTGGAATGCAAAACAGGTCCTGACGAACTGGTTGCTGCCGTGTATCCATTTAAGGAAGTTTTAAACTATTTTTTAAATTTTAAAAGCTGTTTTGTACATATTTAACCCGGGAACAATTAACAGGTAAGTCTGCCCATTACGTAATAGAGTGGTTTAAATTTGTCTGCGTAGACTCACTGTTTTCTTTTCTGCACAAAACCAAAATGTCAAATTACACCAAACAATGGTGTACTTGCCCTTTTTGGAGCTTAAAAAAAAAAACCCAAGCCACCACCACAAAACAAGATTGAAAATTAATAATTTGCACGAAGAATTGCTGATCTTAATTATCAAAGTGGCTTAAATAAAAAATGGCCTACTCTGGGCAGAGGAGAGCTCTTTGTATGGAGGATGATGATGGTGCTGGGACTTGCTCTATCAGCAGACGTCCAGACAGCCCCTTCTGTGTTAGAAATAAACACCAGAAATAAACCATGGAGCTGGCTGATAGACCGACAGGTTCTTCTGCCCAAAGGCACTCTGCTCTTGCTCTCGCGTCCCTTGCTCTTGATGGTTTGAATTGCAGATTGCTCTTCAGCTTCCTGCTGCAGTCACCATGCTCTCTCTGATCCAACTTGTCCCCTTGTCCTAAAGGACAGTAGGAGAATGCCATGCTCCCAAAGGCAGAAAATTTGCAGGGATTTCCTCCACCTCGTTCCCTTGCCGCTGTCTTCTGGGACGTGAACAGAAGCAGCTCTGGTAGCCTTTGGGCAAGCTACTTGCTCCATGGGCAACAGTGACCCAAAGACTCCCTGGCCTGCAAATTCTGGTCTCTCGCTTATTTTCATTGAGGGGATGCCTCTCTTTTTCCATTCAAAATAGGTTTGTACTTGCTTTCTGAGGCCATATGTGCTACGGACTGAACAGCAATCCCCAACGCACCCAAAATTTTCAGTGCGGTGAAACCCACTGGGCCTTAGGGGGGTGCCTTGGCAGGTGTTACAACTGATGCGTCAGACCATATCATTGCCGGAGAAGTCAAGGTTCCCATGTGTTGTATAGTTCAGCATAAAATTAGCAAACCTGATGTTCACCACAGCAAATGAAAGATCTTTTCGTAACAAAGTTGGCAGAGGTGTGTGTTAGAAACTGGAAATTCAATGTCCTGTTTCATGTATCGCATAGGAGGCAAGTTCCTCAGGAAAAGTGCTTTTAGGTGGCTGTGTCAGTTTGCATTACGCTGCCTACTCACTAGATGTCTCCAAGAGCAATGTGGACGCTCTGAGATGCAATGCATGATATCTCAGAGAGACTGAAATGGAGCTGGAACTGAGTCTGAGCAGGAGTTTATCTGTTTGCGTGTTATTACTGCTTATTGGAAACGAGGAGCCCAACTCCACAGCACCAAGTGGTCTTCTGCAGAGCACCACAGATGCACCACCCTGGTAGCACCTCTAGGGAGTCAAGGGCAGGCTTTCAAACAGCATTGCTCTACTCCAGAGCAAGTTGGGTCACAAGCTGATGACAGTAATTTGAACGTATTTGTGCTTGGCTGCTGAGAACTGGTGACAAATTTTGCCAAGCACCATGTTTATACGCAGAGAAGGGAGGGCTTCCGTGGGAAAGGAGGTAACATCCCTACTGAAACTCTCTCTTGGTCTTCTGTCAACTCAGGGCGTGTTTCGCTCACGCTTTAGGATGCTAATGAACCTTCCTACATCAACTTCTTCCCCATCTTCCCCTGTATCTGGAATTGGGAAAAAAATGACAAGCCATAAAGCATGTCTCTAATCACAGGAAAGATGAGCACAGCTTCCTTCCAGTGACTTTAATTAAGCTACTTCAGCTGGGCCAGTAAGTTTAGCTCATTCAGCCAAGCAGCAACATTTCTTATTATAATTGGGAATTATCTGATGAAGCTGCAGCACTGTCATCTGATTGCATCAGCTCATATGGGAAGTGCTGATGAGCCGGTTTCGGATATGGACCCATAGATTAGCCCAGGGATCTGTGCCACGTACAGGTCCTTCCAGTGCAAAGGGAACAAACAGCCCCTAGGGTTGAAAGCTTTTACACCTCTCTTGCAGACCACGCGTTCCTCTGCTGCTAGCAGCAGCCTTTTCCAGCTTGTACTAAATCCAGGAACACTACCGAGTTGATGGAAGGAAAGGAGGAAAGGAAGATTTATCTGCTACCTGAAGGAAATTCACACGGAGAGGTCTGGGAGAGGCCACCAGGGTGACCCCAGAGCAGCCACTTCTGCAGTGCCAAGGCAATAAGGACCCTGGGAGGGACCCTCTGACGGGGCATGCTGGAGATGCCAAGCTGAGCAACAGATGCTGCTGCACCCAGGGCTCAGCTCATGCTAAACTAGTTGTGGTTCTTCGCTTTCTCTCACCTCTGCAGAATAACAAGAAAACCACTGCCCAGCGTCACCAGGTCAGTGGGGAGGGCATAATTTGAGCCTGTATGAAGAGAGCTGCTCTTCCTTACAGGCGCCTTGCTACAGCAGCTGCTCGGTGCGTGGGCTCAAAGGAGGACAGGGAATTGGGCCCGGAGAGATGCCATCAGCAGTGTGGAGTCCAGCTGGAAGCTGTTGAAAGAGACACTCCTCACAGGTTGGTGGAGCTCAGTGTCTTGATGAAAGACCCAGCTGAGAACCAGCGAGCACCCTCAGCAAGCTGGAGGATGTTCCCAAGCTGGGGGAGCAACCAAAATGCTGGAAGGTGGCAGGGCTGCCATTCAGAGGGACTGGGATGAGGAGGAGAAGTGGGCTGGCAGGGACTACATGAGGTGGAACAAAGTGCTGGGGAAGGGAAAGGTGTGCTACACGTGGTCCTCTCCGCCGGCTGGTGCAGCCTCTCCTGTGAGCCTGGGGTGACATCTTCACTTCGTGTTCCCCCGGAGCATCTCTGCATCTCTCCGGCTGCCCTGGGTTCGCACAGCTCTGGAAGAGGACACAGTTTGCTGAGCTGCGTTGCTGCCAAGAGGTGTGCAGCGGGAAGTCACGATTCCCAGGGCAGGTCCTCACCTGCCTTCTGACCCATCAGCATGCCGTGAGGCCTGCTGCATCAGCGGGATTCAGACATGTCTTACTCATAACCCATATCCTGAGTGCTGGGATGCCAGTGGCTTGGCGTGGCTTTGCCTGCCGTGGTGACCAGTATTGCTTTAGCAGCTTGAGACCCGGCCAGAGAGGCAGAGGAGAGAGTTTCTGTCCTAAAGAGCTTATCAAGTCCTTGCGTTCAACAAAGAAGCAGCAGGAGAGTTGGGGAAAGGCAGCAAAGAGAAGGTGCTTTCATACAGGCCAGGGGAAAAAAGAAAACAACAACAAAAAATCGATCATGAGAAATCTCTCTGAGAGCTGTTGTCTGGAAGAGCGGGTCTCGAGGGGACAGGGACACATGAGGAAGATGGGGCAGAGCCTGGCATCCCTCCACCGTCTCTTACCCGTGATGCTTTTTGGAGGACAGCATCCCTCACAGGCAGGCCACCACAGGTGTTTTCAGCAGCAATGGTGCAGGTGGATCAGTGGGGATTTGAGCTTTATATCAAATTCCTTGGTGTGGTTTTTTTTTTTTTTTCTAGAACTTTTACAAGCTGTAAACGGTGAACTCTGGATATGCCAGTGTTAGGATTAATTCTGACACTGCTATTCTCAATATTTACACAGTTACCCAGCCTTCTTTTGCATTTCAGATTTTTTTTTTGGCCTCAGAAACAACTTCCTGTGGCAAAGGATCCTCCAGGGTAATTTCAGTGCCTGTAATGGGATTTCATTTGCATTTGTTTTGAATTTTCTGCCCTTTAATTTTGTTAAATGTTGCTGTTTTCTAGCGCTATCAGGCAGGTAGAATAGCAGCTCTCAGTGTGCTTTTCTAGAGGCCATTTGTTATTCTCCAGCCTTTCAGCAAGGCGTGCTGCAAACAGAGGCACCACCGGCCTCCTCTGCGTCCGCGTGTGCCGGCGGAAGCGGCGCAGAGCGCGAGAGGATATCCGATAAGGAGAAGCAGGATTGCTCTATTTGTGAACCAGATCATCGATCTGAGAGCGAACAAGCAGGCTGCCGAAAGAAAGGAGGGAAAAAAAGGAAAGCAGAGTCTCATCCCGAGGCGTTCAGCAACGAGCTATGCAAGACATAACCTCAAACCACAGGAAGCCCTGATATCCCATGAAGTAACAAATATTTTTCTATTAATACCAGCGTTTTTATTGCCTCTTTCATCCTGAAAGAACCCTGGTTGGCTTTTGTGCTTTGCAGGCTCAACTCAGTAATTACTTCTCCTTGCCACCGAAATATAAGATATTCCCAAAGATATGGCGATAGCAGAGGTTTAACCACATGGACGAGGCTCTGCAGTGGCCCTGGGAAGGGAGAGGGCTGTGTCCATCGGAAGGCAGAGGAGGACCTCAACTAGGCAGGAACCTGGGTGCCCCAGACTGGGAATGGCTCACGGGACGCCCGCAGCCAGGGGGGCTCTGATAACGGAGGGCTTTCCTGCTCCATCCTGCCTGTCCAGCTCCCACCCTGGCTGGCCTCAGTGAGGGGAAAAAGCATCTAAAAAGGGGGAATGGGGGCTCGAGAAGAAAATATTGCCAAGCCTCAAAAAGGAACAAATAAATATATACATAAAAAATACGGCATATATTCTCTTTCATGTGTTTGTCCGTGTATGTATTAAATCATGAATCTTCGGTCAAGAAAGAGAGAGGACATGGAAATCTTGAGAAAAGTCTGTCTGAGAGAGAGTGCAGAAAAGAAATGGAGTACGAAAGCCAGATGACACTGCCCTCCTCTAACCACCACCAAAAAAAAAAGAAAAAAGCCCTTCTGGGGGGGAGAAGGCGAGCCAGAAATCTCTGTCACAGCCTTGTTTGTTTTCCCAAAGAGCTGAAAGACTGAGCGCTCATCCCCTCTGCCCCCTCCTGTACAAGAGGCACCCCCCGTCACCCATGGGAGGGAGAAACAACACAGATGCTACGGACGCGTGTGTGGGCATGTTGTGGGAACAGTCCTGGTGCCCTGTTTTCACACTGCCGTCTGGAGTCATTCTCTTCACTCTTCCTGTGGCCATTTCCCTCTATTCAGTGGCCCAAAACCCAGAAAAAGACAAAATTCCTTGTCCTCAGCACGCAGCCTCCGTGCTTGGCTGAGCGAAGATGGCTCTGTGACACCCCAATGCTGACCCTCCTTCCTCTGGCAGAGCTTGGGGGCTCCTGGGTTTCTGCGGACTCCACGGCAAGCAGATGCTTTCATCCAGCAAGCCCTTCTGTTGGTGTGATCCAGCTCCTCTGAGCACTTCCCCCACCTCTTCACCTTCCTCCTCTCCAGATCCCTCCTGCCCTCCCTGGCTCTCTCCAGGCCTTGCCTGCTCAGCCTCTCTCTCTGCACGGCGCTGGCAGGGTTTGGGTGTATTCGGCAAAGTCCTTTGCTGGCCTAGGAGAGCTGAGGGGTCTGCCAGAGGTATTGCCTCCATCTGCTCAGGCAGTACGAGAGGGCGGTTGTCTTAGCCCCGTGGTGGAGATGGGCCTCCTTCTTCTTGCAGGAAGACTTTGGGTCATTCTGATGCCTCCCTAAAACTCTGAATTCCCCCAAGGCGTGTGAGTGCAAACACTTTGGCTCAAGCCTTTCAGATAGGGGAGAAGTGCCAGCCGTCATAAGGAAGACACTCAGCTTTATTCAAGGGTATGACCTGAAGCTGTTTATCTAAGCAGATGCAAACCTATTTAAATGCTCTTAAATCAAATGGGGACAGGCATAGCCTAAACTACTGTAAACTGTTCTTACATGGAAATCATATCAGCCGGGCGGCCTTTTGAACCACTTTGAACCCTGAGTAGGAGTGTGTGACTGAAAATACGTCGTTTGTCATCGCTTCGTGTGGTGTTGCCTATTAGTTGACCGCGGACATCGCATCCTTCATCTGCTGGCCATCAGCTTGCCCTGATGTCCCTGCAGCTCGGCCAAAGGGGGGTGCACGCACACTCCCAGACCTGCTTCAGCTCAACGTCGGCCGGAGTCACTGAAACCAGCATCACCAGCAAACGTCATGAAGATGGCTGACTTTGCATGGGAGCAGAGGGGGAATGCTCACACAAGCTTTCTGCCCACCAGGGGATCCCATGCAGGAAGGAGGGAGCAACCGTCAATGGTAATCAGCAGCGTATTTAATTGCATCCTCTTTGCGGTTTGCAAAGAGGATATGTGTCTAAGGCTTGTGGGTTAAGCAGCTGGTTTAAACCAGCCCCTCTTCCTTCACAGGAGAGAAGCAACCTTGCTCAGGCACCACCATCCTGCCCTGAGCTGGTCTCTGCATGGAAAATACTGCCCAGATCCAACCTCATGGTGTCCCTGATCCTTGCAGGTGACTGGGCAAGGCTCCAGGGCAGCTCTCAAGTGCTGGTGTCCAGCCCCCGTTCCACCCTCTGAACTGGCTCGGGATGCTGCCCACCGGTCGGAGATCACTACAGCTGGCAGCCTGGATTCTGGCTGGCTAACATCTACCTAAAGATGCTCCTCCACATTAATCCTAAATATTTTCCTCCAGAGTTGAAAACTCCTTGTAATCTGCCAGTCCAAACAGAAGAAAATCTCTATTTGGTCTGAAGAGCAGAACTTGGCGTGGTTTGCAGGGGAAAATGCCAAGCACATGAGGCTGTTTGCTCTCCTTGAAACAGCCATGACTGTTCCTTAGCTCCTCTAAGGCACATCTGGCTGTCATCTCTGCACATCTGTATCCTGTGGTTTACACAGTTTTCTCTTGATGCTTTATGTGGTTTTTATGCTGTGATGAGGCTCTGGAAAGAACAAAAGCACATCTTTCTACCCCTCCAAGAGCCAACTCGCTGGGAGCCTTCCTAGGGTCCTTGCAAAGCTAACGGGACCTCCTCTGGAGTCTGCAGCAAAGCATTTCCATGGCCCTCCCAGGAGAACAGTCTACACGACAGCAAACAGAGATGCAGGCAGTGACTTGTGGGGAACCCCCACACATCACTAAAGCATTGCAGGATGCATCTGGAAAAGGAGGGCTTTCCTGAGCACCTCTGTTCTTTTTCAGCCCCAGGTGAGGTTCAATGCATACTTGGACACCGTTACACTGATCAGGGCTTATAAATCAGTCTTGATAAGTTTTGTCTGCATTAAGACTGTTTCCTGGCCTGATTCGTCCAACAAGACTTTCAGCCAGGCAGGCCTTCAGCTGTTGTTTCAGGAAGGATCCCGCCATGCACAGGTACCCGGACACTGGCTGGAAGAAGCAGCCATTTAGTGTCCTGCAAAGACTGTAATCATGTAAGAGGAGATGTTTGTGCATCTGCTACCTCCCCTCCTCAGCCCGGCTGATGCTCAAGCCAGCTAACCTGGATTCCCCCCCTTGAATTGCAGAAGGAACTCCAAAGCACATGTAGGGGTTCTGCTACTTGCAACCCACCTCCAACAGTCACAATGTCTCTACTGTGCATCTTTGCTGAATGGCATTCAAAAAGTGCCGAGAGGTGGAATCGGGTGACAGCTATGATCTGATGGCCTAAATGCGACACATTATTAAATTCCCACACCGTTCGTATATTACGTGATCAAGAGATGCTCCTTGAAGAGTACTGAAAGGGTTAGAAGAGGAACAAGAGTGAAAGGAATAAAGTGGAAGAGGTGACACAAAGCAAACCATACTCAGCAGCTTGTTAGTCTCGTCTGTTCTTTCTTTAGCAGCTCTCTTTTTTTTTTTCTTCTCTTGCAGATGGCTTCTATAGAAGATAAGAGCTTTTCTCTCAGAAGAGTAACATCCACAGCGATCCCCTTCCTTCTGTTTCCTCCTGCAGACAGATCTGCTCGAAGCCTGCTCCACCCACATGCTTGTTTATCAGCGGGAGAGAAGAGGGGATTCTCCGCTGTCTTACGCACCCCAGAATGTTTCACAAGCTAGAACTTACTATGCTAGTAAGGAATTTGTGAAATTACTTTGTGTCTCTGAGTGGTAAATCTGTTCCTGAGCTCCACAGGCTTCCTAGATATTCCCAGCCTCAATTCTCAACATAAAGAGCTTGGTATTTGCGAGCAGGGTTGCAATGGGACGGGAAGGAGGCTCATGATGGAGGGGTGAATAATGATTTTGCAGTGACTCTCGGGGTCACATTTGTAAGCAGTTGCAGACTTCAAAAGGACGTTTAAGATATAAAAGGAATACTTTGAGAGTACTGTCATAGTGCTCCGTCATGTCAGCAATGGGGACACTCACCCCCAAACTCCTCTCCCCCCAAAAGGTGGCTGATTGCTTTCAGATGGTATTGGTCAAGAGCAAGCGACGAGACAGGCATGGTCTCTTTTACAAATTGTGGTGACTTATTGCAGCCTTTGACAGCGCTACAGGTTTCAGAGTTGTTTACCATGGGATAAAACCTGCCCTGCCAGGGGGAAGGGAGTGTATCCTACCCAGGGAAAAAAAAAAAAAACAACACAAAAAAACCAATCCAAAACAAATCAAAACAAACCAAAACATTTCTTCCATAGTTACATCCTTTAACTTACTCTCTCTACTGTCTGGATGGGAACTGGCTCTGCCTGCCTGGGGCCAACAGGGACACCAGCGTTTCTAAAGTTGTGTGTAGGAGCACGATCGATAAATCGAGCAGCCCTGAGAACTGACATCCTGATTAAGTTCAGAATTGCAAGAAACCCTTGGAGGAGAGGTTGGAAGCTGAGTGCATAATGACAAGCCAGTCCCAGAATGAGACCCTCTCTAATGAGAGCGGTTAGTAACTAATCAAAAATATCGAGAGCGATGTTTTCTTTTATTTCTGTGTCTGTGTGGAGCCAGCCATAGCAATTCTTGGATAATATTTAGAATACAGGAGCAGATGTATTCCTTATCTGAAGGTGGCTCTCCAGCCATAGAATCATAGAATAGTTTGGGTTGGAAGGGACCTTTAAAGGTCATCTAGTCCAACCTCCCTTGCAACGAGCAGGGACATCTTCAACTAGCTCAGGTTGCTCGGAGCCCCTTCCAACCTGACCTTGAATGTTTCCAGGGATGGGGCATCTGCTACCCCTCTGGGCAACCTGTGCCACTGTTTCACCACCCTCACTGTAAAACATTTCTGCCTTATATCTAGTCTAAATCTTCCCTCTTTTAGTTCAAAGCCATTATGCCTCATCCTATCACATGAGGCTCTGCTAAAATGTTTGTCCCCATTTCTCGTGTAGGCCCCCTTTAAGTACTGGAAGGCCACTGTAAGGTCTTCCTGGAGCCTTCTCTTCTCCAGCTGAACAACCCCAGCTCTCTCTTAGTCTGTCCTCATAGCAGAGGTGCTCCAGCCAGATCATCATCTTCTTGGCTCTCCTCTGGACTCGCCCGAAGAGGTCCATGTCCTTCTGATGTTGGGGGTCTCAGGGCTGGACGCACTACTTCAAGTGGGGTCTCACCAGAGCAGGGTAGAGGGGCAGAACCACCACTCCCCACCTGCTGACCACGCTTCTTTTGATGCAGCCCAGGGTAGAGTTCAAAAAATGTTAGGTTTTTGTGGGCAGGGCAATACAGGGGTGCCCATTGAAGTGAGGAGGCTGGGTGGCTGCTGCTGTGCCCGAGCCCCAACACCCAGGTGTGCCTGCCAAAGCGTCTCTTCAGCCAGCTCACGAGTTCTTCGGGCACACACGGCGTGGAAGAGCCTCCCCAGGGTGAAGGGCAGCCCTGGGTTGGTGCAGAAGGTGAAGAGCACTGCTTGTGTGTGTGTTGTGAGCACTGCCGTCGGCCGCAGAGCTGCTGAGCTGGGATGGGTGAGGACCAGAAAGGGCTCTCCATGCGGCTCTCTGAGGCTTGGGGTTTTTTTGTCAGAAGTATTTTAACTTGAAATGATGAAACCTCTGAAATATTTTTGGAAGGTTTCTGTTCTGTCGTTGCATCAATCTCCTTTGATCTGATTCAGTGCGTTCGCGCTGAAGACAGAGCTGCCCGTGCTTTCACACTCTCTCCTCTCATTGATCTCAGCCAGCGCCTCTCTCTGTCGCCAGCTCGCTGGCTGACGCTGCTGGCAGGGGCTTGGCACCACAAAAGGTCCCAAGCAGTGGCTCTGGTTTCCAGGGTTCGAACCCAGACTCTGCCAGAGGGTCATCCTACTGCCTCGGGTGGATATGTCACGTTAACTCCAGCGCCCTTCCTGAAGAATCATAGAACCATAGAATGGTTAGAGTTGGAAGGGACCTTCAAGATCATCCAGCTCCAACCCCCCTGCCCTGGGCAGGGACACCTCCCACCAGACCAGGTTGCTCAAAGCTCCATCCAGCCTGGCCTTGAACCCCTCCAGGGATGGGGCAGCCACAGCTTCTCTGGGCAACCTCTCCCAGTGCCTCACCACCCTCATGGCAAAGAAATTCTTTCTGGTATTTAATCTAAATCTCCCCTCTTCCAATTTAAAACCCTTGTCCTGTCACTGCACTCCCTGACAAAGAGTCCCTCCCCAGCTCTCCTGGCGCTCCCTTCAGATATTGGAAGGCTGCTCTAAGGTCTCCCCGGAGCCTTCTCTTCTCCAGGCTGAACAACCCCAGCTCTCTCAGCCTGTCTTCACAGCAGAGGTGCTCCATCCCTCTGAGCATCTTCGTGGCCCTCTGTTGGACCTGGGGATTTGATCAACACCTATAAATACTTAAAGGGAGGATGTCAGGAGGATGGGGCTGGTCTTTTTTCAGTGGTGCCCAGGGACAGGACAAGAGGAAACGGGCACAAACTTGAACAGAAGAAGTTCCACCTAAACATGAGGAGGAACTTTCCTGTGAGGGTGGCAGAGCCCTGGAAGAGGCTGCCCAGGGAGGTGGTGGAGTCTCCTTCTCTGGAGACATTCAAACCCCACCTGGACCCGTTCCTGTGGGACCTGCTCTGGGTGGACCTGCTTTGGCAGGGGGTTGGACTAGATGATCTCCGGAGGTCCCTTCCAACCCCATGGGATTCTGTGATTCTGTGAAGGGCAGATGGAGTCGGCGGTTGCTCACCCAGCAAAAAAGTTCAGAGCAGAGTGTGAGAAAGGGGGGGAAACCCCCCGCCAGACACGGCGAGAATCCTCCAGAGCATATGAAATGCAAAGGAATTGCAGGAACGACTGCCTCCTGTTCAGACTGGGGAATTACTGGTGAAAGAGGAGAGGGCACTGGGGCGCATGGGTTTCTTGGGGTTTTTTGGTTTGGTTTTTTTTTGTTTTGTTTTAAACCTTGCAACAGGAGGTAAAGGCTTTCGCCCAGAAAATGATGCTGGAGCCCCCCTTTTACCTCCGGAAAGGGAAGCTGAAGTGGGGGCTGCAGTTGTGGCACTGGAGGATCTGGTGGCCGTGAAAGGTCTGGTGGCAGTGGCAGGTCTGGTGGCAGTGGCAGGTCTTTTGGCAGTAGAAGGTCTGCTGGCAGTGGAAGGTCTGCTGGCAGTGAAAGGTCTGGTGGCTGTGGAAGGTCTGGTGGCAGTGGAAGGTCTGGTGGCTGTGGAAGGTCTGGTGGCCGTGATGGGTCTGGTGGCAGTGGAAGGTCTG
>VXAK01024024.1:43040-55553 GCA_013399435.1 Arenaria interpres | reverse complement strand
GGGCGCTGGGCTGCCCGAGGGTCCCCCCCCGCAGCCGCCGCCGCCTCGGGCTGCCGGTGGCCGCGGGGACTGAGGCTGCCCTCCCGGCGTGGGAAGGGCTCGGAGCGGTTTGAATGGGCTTCCCCGTGTGCCATTTTGAGAGGAAAAGGGTTTTCGGGAGGGTGACAGCGGGTCTCGGGTGTCGGGGTGGGCGCCTGGTGCTTCGCTTTGCAGCCGGCGGTAGGAAGAGGGTGATAGGAAGCAATTTATATTTTGCATTGCAAATCTGTGAGTGTAAGCAGAATTTACGCAAGGCTTATTTTCCTTTAAGCGAAGGAGAGCGTACCCCTCCGTGACTTGAATTTGCTTTTTAAATAAACAGACGTGTCTTAAGGGTTTCGCGGTGTCCAGCATGGTGTGAGGAATGCTCTGATGTTTAGGAAAGAGCACAAACACCAGCTAAGACTCGAACACAGTTTTTCTTATGGAGTATAACAGCGCCTGGGTGGGTTTTTTAAGATTTGGAACTTTGAGGTCCTTAAATCAATCCCATTTTTTTATATATACATACATATATGTATATAGTTTTTTTTGTATTCTAAAAGTTGTGCTTGTTTTTCATGAACGTGGTGATTGCTACTGAGAAGTAAGGCCAGGAAAGACAGACATGAGCATCATTGTAAGTAAACAGGGGTGTATGCATCTACTTAAGTATATTTAAGTCTACCCACACGGGATACGCCGACGTGTGACACTAATACCAGCTCCTCTTTTACGTAAACTCTGAAGGCTGGGGGTGAGAAGGTGCTTCCTCCGGTGTACTCTGCCTCCCCTGCTCTTTCCCTGCTTTCTGATGGTGGGAAACCCATCTCCAGCCTGTCCTCCAGCCGAGCGGACTGGCCGCTCGCCTTGGCCACGTGATAAATTGTCGATTACGTGGGGAAGGCAAATTTCAGACCTATTCTAAACGGTGCACGGAGTGCGTTCTTCCCTCTCATGGGTGGCGTGGGATTCCTCTCCCGCGTTTGTCTCTCTTGAACGTGGTTTTCCTGCTGATGTGGAAGGCAGCTCTGCCCGCTGAGTAAAGGTGGCACAGGCTGTAAAGGTGCTGCAGATAAATTTGTCTGCGCGGTGTTTGAATTGCCCAGAGTGTTCCCCAGCCAGCGCTGCTAACTTTTGTCAAGACTCTTGTCCATTTCGCTCCAGTTCGGGAGAGCCACTCGCCTTGTGGCTCTCAGAGTGAGCTTAAAATTAATCCGAGGGATGAGAAATAGCTGTTGGCGCAACAGAGGAGGCACCCCGTGTGCCCGCTGCCCTGCAGAGCCGGGAGCCACAGTGAGAAGAAGCGTTTCACGGGTGGAAATTTTCCACAGTGCCCACTGCATCCGCTGCCTCTCCACGGGACCCAAGCGACCGGGCTCTCTGGGGACCCTCCCCGACAGCCTGATGCTCTCTGCAGTTTGCAGTTTTGTGTCGGGATCAGAGAGGAGACGGAATGATGCGGTTCGAATTAGCGATTTAAATATTCCTCCCGTGTAAAAAAAAAAAAATATATATATATATATGTGTGTTTTCAGGTCGAATGCAAACTTTTGACTCGACTGCAGTGCCTTTGTATCAAACGGCATCTCCCTTCCCGCTCTCCCGGTTGGGTGGCGAGAGGCGGCAGCCCTTACCCTGCGTTTCTGGAGCGGTTTTTACCAGCAAGGGGCTGTGGTGGTCGGGGTAAAGGAAGGATGCCTCAGCTCTCGCATCCTTCGTGCCAGTGGTGCCGGTGGTGGTGTAAGACTGGGCACAGGCTGCCTTGGGGTGCAGTGGAGACGCTGGAGCAATTGCTGCTCCTGCAGAGCCTTCGCATCAAGGTGCGATCCAGCCCAGTAACCCTCGGCTTGACTCAGCTGCTGAAGTGTTACCTTCTTGCTTTCGAGGTTTTCTTAGTGAGTCCCCTTCCCCTCAGCCGCTTGTCTCTTGCCACCACCTGGACCCGGAGAAGCCTGGCTTTTTGAATCACAGGTGACCTGTGTTTGCAGAGGAGTGTGAGGTGCCAAAGCTTCATTCAGAAGGTGTATGTACTTGCATCTACCTGCAAGAAATAGGCTGGAGCTCTTCCTGAAAAGGCAGGTGACCACCGTGTTATAATTGATAAACCAGCTGTAGTGGGCAACTCTAGAGGACAGGGCACAACATCTGGGTTTCTGTTCTGGTGGCTCCCGCTGCTTTTCTGGGTGACTTCATCTCTCCTTGTCTCGTTTGGCTGGGTCTCTAATATGAAGCCTCCTTTTCGAGTCTCTTTGGGGTCTCCTGATGCTAAGGGATGCGTAATAACAAAGCGTTGTAACATATTTAATGATGTTTATGTGAAGGTCATTCCAAAGATCTTTATATTCCACAAGGTTCAGGCTTTCAGAAATGGATACAGTGCAAACGAAGAAGAAATCCAAGTTTGCGAAGTTCATCCGGGGAGTGAATGTGTAGCTGGGGTGCCTCTTTCTGTCTTCTAGGCAGGGTAAGTCCGTGGTTGTGCTCTGACGTCAGGGAAGTCACACTGGTAAATACGGGGTGTAACTGACATCAGACACAGCTCTGCAGACTGACAATACAGCCGCCGACCGCTGAACCGCTGTGTACTTTCCAGTCTGCTGAAGGGGACTGCAGGTGAAGGAAAGTTATAGAGACATCTCATGAACTTGAATAGTTTGAGTTGCTTCCAAAACTCCACCTGACTGCCATCCTTGCAGAAAGAGCCAAACAAAGCGTGAAGTTTTCTTGTTTGTTTGTTTTTTTTTTCACTTCTCTCATCAGTCCGACTCTTAAATCCTCTCTTCTACAGAGAGGGAGGGGTGGAGAAGAGAGAATCCTTCATTATACGAGACCATCTTCCAAACTCTGATGATTCAGGTTTTTCAAGGGAGGCTTCTGAGTCAGGCCTTTCACCAGTTTGCTGCCGTGGACAGGAAAAATGGCAGGGGCGTCAGTTAGTGGGATTTTTCTTTTCTTCTTTCTGTGTGCATGTGTTTTTGGCAGGATGGTAAGGAAAAGCTGGGTCTGATTCTGCAGCCCTTACTCATGGGGATGGGCACATCCAAGCAAATGGAGTTGCCTGCGTGATTCAAGCATGGAGGATTTCGGTTGCTTTTAAGTCTTGTTCTAACTTGACAGGGGTGAAGTACTCGGAATGGTGGAGCGAGGCCTGCCAGATGCATTTTGACTTGCTCCAAGACTTGCTCCAAATCCAGAGCTCTAGCTGTTTTACAGCACTGGTAGATGCCTGGTCCTCCTTGTGGGCTGCAGGGGGCTGAAAGCATCCATATCACAGTAACATGCTGACAGAAAGCCTCTGAGCCATCCTGGGTGGCACGACAGGAGATGGGGAGCAAACATCTCAGCGTGTCTGCTTTCCACCCCTGCACTAGTCGGAGGAGCTCACAAGGCTGGGAAGAACCATGTAGGCTGTTTCCTCCTGACCGCTTTGTCACAGGCCCTGCCTCGAAGGGCTTTTCCTTACAGATCTCCTTACTGCCAAAACAGCCTTGAAGAACCTTGGTGTGACAGATCCTGGTCCTCTAGCTGGGAATTAAGTGAAAACTCCCTGATTTCATTTGAATGTTTTGGTTTGCGCAAACCAAGAAACCCAAACCGAACTTTAGAGGTCATGCAATGAAAGCACGAAAGCAGTTGTTTTCCTCACCTCTTCAGTGAAGCGTAATCCTAGCTTCAGTGAGAGTAATCCTAGCCCAGATGTAATGCTGTAATCGTTGGACCCCTGGATATGGGAATTTACCCTCATAAACTAGGGAGAGGCATCAGGCCAGAGCGTGGTATGTGACCTCTTTGGCAGGGAGCTTGTTTGGCCTTGCAGGAAATGACTTGTTCATTTATTTAGTACTTGTTCAAGGCCCCGCACCACCAGCCGACAGAGACAGAGGTCTTCCATCGAGCAGCTCATGGCTCGGGGAGCGGCAGGGACGCGGCGTGTGGCTGTGCTTGGAAGGAGCCTGGGGGGGACGTGCTTTCAGATGTGCTTCGCTTTCAGCATCGGCTCACGGTAGCGACAGAGCAGGGCTTGCACACCTGGCTGTGAGTCTGTGCTTGCTTCAGGGGTCTCCCTGAAGAACTGGCCCCCCTCTGCTCTGCACTGGGGAGGCCACAACTGGAATCCTGTGTCCAGTTCTGGGCTCCCCAGTTCAAGAGAGACAGGGAACTGCTGGAGAGAGTCCAGCGTAGGGCACCAAAGATGATGGAGGGATTGGAGCATCTCCCTGATGAGGAAAGGCTGAGGGAGCTGGGGCTCTTTAGCCTGGAGAAGAGAAGGCTGAGGGGAGACCTTATCAATGCTGACAAGGATCTAAAGGGTGGGTTGAGGGAGGATGGAGCCGGACTCTTTCCAGTGGTTCCCAGTGACAGGACGAGGGGCAACAGGCACAAGCTGGACCATGGGAAGTTCCACTGGAATCTGAGGAAGAACTTCTTTGGGGTGAGGGTGGCAGAGCCCTGGAAGAGGCTGCCCAGGGAGGGTGTGGAGTCCCCTTCTCTGGAGATCTTCAAGCCCCAATGGATGCTGTCCTGAGTGATGTGCTCTGGGCAACCCTGCTTTGGCAGGGGAGTTGGGCTGGATGATCTCTAGAAGGTCCCTTCCAACTCCAACAATTCCATGATTCATGAAAAATGTCCCAAATCTCTGTACCTGCCAGTGTTTGGACTCCACTTAATTAAAATGTTATGGAAGTGCTGGGATGTGTGCCAGGCTGGTCAACTTGCCAAAGTTGGGTGCCTGAGGTGAACTCCGGCGCGCCACCTGAAATCGCAAGATCTTGGTCCTCGGGATGTGGGTGCGGGATGCTTGGGAGTTCAGCTTCGGCAGGGCAGGCAGGCCAAAGGTTTTTGGGTTCCCCAGCCCTTCGTGAGCAGGGCAAACGTGAGGCTGTGAGACAGTGAACAGCAGAAAAGCTCTACAGTCGTTATTCCTTTAGTGCCCGTTAGGCGAAGGTAGGCTTGTGGCTCCACATCTGCCTGTGCCGATCTAACTGGAAATGCCCCGTCCTCCGCTGGCTGCTGCTTGTGGCGGCTCCTCTGCGTGGTTTTGCATGGGCTTTGGCCCTTTGCTGAGTCTTTTCAGCCCACGAACCCAGCAGAAAACTAGCCCAGGATGTAAATGAAGGAAGCTTTCTGCCAAATTAGCACCCTAGAATGACTTAGTGAGGGGTCTTAACAAGCCGTGGCTGAACAGAGAGCCCTGGGTGGTGGCTGTGGTCAGAACGGCGGAGCGTATGGTAAGGTGGGCATGGTTTGTTGGTGTTTGTCTAAGCCCTTTTTTAGTAGTTCCCTCCTGCTGTTGTTCTTAAATGGTCCTTCTCGTTGGGAAGACTGGCGAGTCAGACTGTCCATTTTTGGTCAAAGATTCTCAAAAGGAAAGGCTCGGTTGGACCCGTCACATACTCATACGGCAGGTACTTACGTCTGTAGCCTCCTGGGAGTGAGACTATGAAAAAAAAAAAGTCTGTCCTGGGATCGGAGAGGGTCATTCAGGAGATCAGCATCCAGCCTTGTGACTGGAAAACTCCCCTCACCCTTGGAGCTGACCCTGCTTCTAAGTGTTAGTCCGCCCCAGGGCATTTTTCTCTGTTTTGTCTCTGTTCTCTCTTTAAATTGGTGGCAACTCCATGGTAGCTGGAAAAATAATCTTTTTTTTTTTTTTTTCCTTCTGGTTTCTGTACCTTTGGAGTGGTTTAAGTTACCCTTTCTAGCTTTCCTGTCCAGCAAGAAGCATAGAAAATTTAGTTTTCATAGAGCCTTCCCGGAGATAAGACTTGAAGAGCCGGGTCTCGTGAAACCTGTCACTGAAAACTTGGGAGTTGTGGTGGTTTTTTTTTTTGAAATGAAAACCACATGGTGTTTGTGGAGCGTAGAGCCGGAGGGATGCATCTTGTCACTGCCGTTACTTAGAAGCCAGTGCTTCTTCAGGCAATTTCTGCAAAAATGAGGGTTTCTTCTGCAGGCGCCGCGCTTGTCTCCTGCGCTGCCGTGGGAGCTGCGTCTTGCTCTCCCGGGCTGTGATTTCCCACCTCGTCTGAGGCACGCTACTTTTTACAGCTGGCAACCAGGAGTTGAATTGTAGTGGTGCGTTTTGGGGGAAAACCAAAACAAAATGACGGGGGTGGGGGGGGGAAAGTGGTTGATTTTATTTTTCCAGTCTTGTCTTCCGTGCCCATCTCTAGATCAGTCTTGAGCATGGGATTTTGGAAAGCACTGGGGTTTTTCACAAGCTTTGCTCTGCTCTACGTTTCACCTTTAATATCACCACGAGTCACGTCAGACCGATGCCAAGAGCCGTTGGTAACCTCATCCTAATTTTTTTCCGCTGCTGTGGCTTTATGGGAAGAAGTGGTGGGCAGGATGTTTGTAGTCCTGCCACTTTAATCATCGTGTCCTGTGGACATGCAGCTCGGAAGAGTAAGGTTACCCAGCGAGTAAATCTTTGTGGCTATTCTGCATCAAAGCTGTGTTACTGACAGCATCAAAGGGAAACCCCGTGAAAATGAAGGCAGTAAATGCGTGTAATTTGCAGCTCATGAATGGCTTCTTGGCTTCCCCCTGAAGGGATGAAGGTGCTGCACCTCTGCCTCTCAAGGGAATCCTTGCTGGACTGTCAGACTCTCCTCCAGCTCTGAACAGCCTGTCCTTGTGTTATTTACTGCCAAGGGCATCCTGACTCAGGATTTTGCAGTTAGCTACTTGAAACCCCTAAGGGGCAATTCCATCTCCCTTTATCTTGTCTCCCAGCAGAGTTTACATTATCTTTTCTTGCATCGCCTTCCGCAGAAGGTCACGTCTCCACAGCAGTCGGAAAAGCGCGTGTTCAGGTGAGACTTATTTCTGATTTTTGTCAGCTTGGGAATTGACAGCAATGGAGCTGGCGTGATATGGAGGTGGCCATGGGATGATCCCACTGTACCTGGGGATTTTGGAGGGTGTTGAGGCCTCCATCGCTTTGGCAATGGAGCCAACTATATCAAAGGACCATCTGTGCGTCCATAAGACATGAAATACACGCAGTCAGTGTGTTCGTACAATAGCATGGCTGGATTTCAGCTTAAAATCAGATTTAAAAATAAAATGGGTACAATCTGTGCCCAGACGGTAAGCTTTTTTTTAGAAGCAGGCTGAGAAAACTCTGGAAATGAGGGGATTTCTCAGTGTGTTTGATTGTTGGGGGGGGGCGCAAGGAAGGAAAGGGAGCAGGGTGGGATGTTGCATCCAGCAACGAGGGCTAATGAATAGAAGCGCGCAGTAACTGAGGACAACCCTAGGCTGGATTAAAAGCTGAAGCTTGATGTGGACTGAAGATGTTGAAGCTGAAGTTTTTTGGCGATATCCCTGAGACTAGGAGCACTGCACAAGGGCTCCAGGGAGAAGTCCTGGGTCTTGTTCTTCTGAAGAAAGGGAGGCGTTGAAGAGGAGTCTAGATGTGGTGTCCGGGGAGAAGGCTGGATGGGACGGTGCTTGCTGGGAGTTCATTTGCCTTTTATGGACTTTTTTTTGGCTAACAGGGACTGCTGAAGAGGTGGGATTGAACGTCATCTGCCTAATCAGCCTTGCCTGCGGGAAGCAGATGGGCCCCAAGTCACAGAATCACAGAATGATATGGGTTGGAAGGGACCTCTGGAGATCATCTAGTCCAACCCCCTGCCAAAGCAGGTCCACCCAGAGCAGGTCCCACAGGAACGTGTCCAGGTTTGAATGTCTCCAGAGAAGGAGACTCCACCACCTCCCTGGGCAGCCTCTGCCAGGGCTCTGCCACCCTCAAAGTGAAGAAGTTCTTCCTCATCTTTAGGTGGAACTTCTTCTATTCAAGTTGGTGCCCATTTCCTCTTGTCCTGTCCCTGGGCACCACTGAAAAAAAGACCGGCCCCATCCTCCTGACACCCTCCCTTTAAGTATTTATAAGCATTGATCAGATCCCCCCTCAGCCTTCTCTTCTCCAGAGTAAAAAGACCCAAGTCCCTCNCTCCAGATGGAGCCTCAAGTCCTGCCTGGGACCTGGAAGCTGCCTGCAGGCCAAGAGGAGAGGGGGGCAGAAGCACGTCTTCTGTCGTACCTCCTGCCCCACGCTGCCCGTGGATGCTGTGTCTGTGGGCGTGAGCGTGTGTGTAGAGAAGGGGATATACCTTTCCTCCAGGAAAGACGCCCTTATGCACAAGGGAGTGTCAAAAAAAAAACGGTTTGGAGGCAGAGATTTTGTTGTTTTGAAACATTCCTTTCGCCGAGCTGCGAGCCGAGCAGCTGTGCGGAGTGGCCGAGATTCACAGCCTGGTCTGACCTTTCTATACCTCCAGTCGTGTGTGCGGTACTTTGGCTAACAGCCGTGTTTGTGTGTCCATAGGCACTTGGGCCACGATCCAGGGGGTGGGGGCTTTAGCTTGCCGTCCGCGAAGCCGCGCGGTCGACTTCAAGCGGGCTGGTGCGTGTAGAAGGTTAACCAGATCCTCCCTCACTCAAGCCGTTCCTCAGTCCACAGCCTTTTAGGAGGAGATGAGGCAAGTGAGCAAGTCCTCAAATGATGAAGTAGGGAAGAGGTGCGATAGGAGAGGAGTTTTGTGGGGCTTTCCCAGGACAGGAATGGCAGAGCCCCAGATGGAGTGTGGATCTCCTGGTGGGTTTCTGCATCGGTCCACAGCACACTGACATGTCCAGTCAGTATGCTTTGCGCCAGGGGAGCTTCAGATTGGATGTTAGGAAAAAATTTTACATGGAACGGGTTATTAAGCACTGGAATGGGCTGCCCAGGGAAGTGGTTGAGGCACCATCCCTGGAGGTTTTCAAAAGACAGGTTGACATAGTGCTTAGAGACATGGTTTAGTGATGGTTTTCATCAGAGTTAGTTTGATGGTTGGATTAGATGGACTGAAAGGTCCCTTCCAACCTAGGCGGTTCCATGGTTCTATGATTCCATGGTTCTATGACACGTCCTTATAGATCAACCCTGGGAAGTCTCTTGTGGCCCCACAGTGGCTGAGGGATAAAACGAGCGCAGCCAGGGCGTCCTCTGTAAGCGCAGTAGATCCCATCTGTTGCGGTGGTGGAAGAGGAGAAAGATTTGGGTGTTTGGGTGGTTCTGAGCGTGCTCTTCTAGAGAAAACTTTGGGATGCCGGGGCTCGCCCTCAGTGTTCGCTCCTGCAGCAGGCATCACCTGTCAAATGAGAACTGCAGGCAAATTTTAACAGCTCAATTAGGAAAGAGCGTGCTAAAGTCCAGGAAAAGAATCTTTTTGATATGCAAGCCAAAAACATGCTAACTGAGCTACAAACAACTGAAGGGTCTGCTATTAAAATAATACTCATTCAGAGATAGACTTGGCTGGGTTCTTTTCCCTAAGATGGCCAGAACATCCTGTAACATAAAGCAGGAGGAGAAACGAGCCTTACATGGACATTCCTTTCTCTTCTGAGGAGATCTGCCCTCCAGTTCTCAGTGCACCTCCTTGTGATAGTCAATTTGTATTTTGTTGCCAGCTCACAGGGAGAACGGGACAGAAAGAAACGCTTTTTAAACGAACATCGCACGCGCTGAGATAGTGAACAGTTCATTTTAGGGGAAACAGGAACATAAGCCATTTCGATTGACGTCACACACAATCATGTGGACTAAAAGGTTCACAGCATTTGATTTCTGCCGTTAAAACTGAGTAGGTATGTATGATGTACGACTCCGCAGCACGGCGGCGGGTGGAAAGGAGTTGTTAATCACTTGGCTTTCATGTTCAGTCAACGTCGTGCAGTATAGGAGCTGGTGAGGATCACAGAATCACACAGAATCTTCATGGTTGGAAGGGACCTTTGAGATCATTGAGTCCAACCATACACACACACACACAAAAACCAAAACAAAACTGAAAAAACCCAAACACAAAAAAACCCACCCAACAATCTCAGGCACTAGAGCTCGCCCTGAAGTGCCATGTCTACGTGTTGCTTAAATACCTCCAGGGATGGTGACTCCACCACCTCCCTGGGCAGGCTGTTCCAGGGCCTGACCACCCTCTCAGCAAAGTCATTCTTCCCAATATCTCATCTAAACCTCCCCTGCCCCAACTTCAGACCATTTCCTCTACTCCTGTCATTATTCCCTTGGGAGAAGAGGCCAACCCCCACCTCTCTACACCCTCCTTTCAAGGAGTTGTAGAGGGCAGTGAAGTCTCCCCTCAGCCTCCTCTTCTCCAAACTAAACATGCCCAGTTCCCTCAGCCTCTCCTCCTAGGACTTGTTCTCCAGACCCCTCACCAGCTTGGTGGCTCTCCTCTGGACACGCTCCAGCACTTCAGTGTCCTTGTAGTGAGGGGCCCAGAACTGAAAATTGAAGGATTCTGGCTGTGATCTTGCTTGACATATACATTCTGCTCCTTTCCCTGCAGAAGGGTGCTGTGGTGCCGCTGCAGGGCTTGGGACAGAGGATGCTGTAGAGCCCTGTGCACAGCAGCCTTAGCAAACTGCACAGCGAGAGGAGATCTCGGTGAGGTAGCGTGAAGTCCTCCCAAGGATGTAGACTGCTGGACCGCTGGGTGGACCGGTGGGTCCCTTGGTGTAACCAACACACGGTACCGTGGTTAAGATCTTTTGACTGAGCACAGGTTGCCTCTCACATCTGGATGAGCAGAGACCATCCTCCTACAACTCCAAGTGTACTGCCTCGTGCTGGGGTTCTCACAAGCCCTGTTGTGAAAACTGAGCTAAAAAGACCCTTATCCCAAAGGGCTTCCAATCTGGGGAACTGGCTCACGCAGCTTGCCGTTGATACGCTTGTTCAACATGTTGTGCTCATGGCAAAGTCTGGCTTGCTGTGTACTCCTCAGAAAGCAATATTGTTGGAGGGGAGGGGGAGAAGGAGAAGAGGTGATAACTTTAAAAAAACCCTAAAGTTAATTTTAAGACAGTAAAATCAGGAGTTTCATGTTCTTTGGATTTATTCTTGCACTAAATCAGAGGTGGCGACCGGTCAAGCTTGTTCGGAAGTGGAGTTTTCCAAGAACATAACCAAGTGATGAAGAAGCTTCTTGAGTCAAAAAGCAATCTCAAGGGAGGTTGGGGGAGTGCTGTCTTGGTGCTGCTTGCGGCTGTGAGACAGACAGTGTGTTTCAGGGGGAAGGTCTCTGGACCATCCAGACCATCTCTATGGACCTCCCAGAGCTCAGGAGCCATCATTGTATGGACTGTAGCTGGTGTTGTGCCTCCCACGGGGGTTTGGCCTGCAGAGACAGAGCTGATGCTGCGTCTGGCATGAGGGAGACCTGTAGGGGGACTTACTTGAGAGGTACTTTCCTAAAGACTCCTCCTGGGAATGAGGTGTGCCACCTTCCAGGGTATCTCTGCCATGCACCGGACCAAATTGTGGGCAGCCTGTGGCCTGTTGGTGTCTCCTGAAGCGACACTACCTCCTGGTTTCCCTTCTTCTCCCAGATTTCCTGGGCATCGGGCATTTGGCCAGATAAAATAGATTTCTTATGGATTGCAGGGCCCCAGGTGGGTTGGTGTTGGAAGAGACCAAGGAGGAGCCATGTGTGGCTATGTGGCTGGCTTGATGGGCCTTGCCAGCCTGCACCCTGCCCTGCCGTGTGAGCGGGGACCCCGGTTGCGGTGAGGAGGACAGCTTGAGGTCAGGCTGGACCTCAGGCACAGATCAGGACCTGGTGTGGTGAGGATGAGCAGGGCCAAGGCCAGCCCAGGGGTGGTGAGGCAGGTCTGAGGGTCACGCTGGTGTGACCGTGGGAAGCTTTTTCAAACAAGGTAGTTTCTTGCTAGAATGGGTCTTGATGAAGGAATTAGTGCTTTTTCAACTTCAATTAGATCCTGCCTAGAGTTTTTCAGCCTTAGGAGCTTCCCGTGATGAAAAGCGCAAGATCTGGTGACTCCTAAGTCCTTCCTGAAATCCAGCCTTCCTGCAGGGGAGGTGTCGGGTGTTCGGCCTCTCGGTGTGATGGACAAGCACTCTGAAAGCAAGTTGAGAGAGAAATTTGAGAAGATTTTATAAAGATAACGGAACTTAAAAGGAGAAGAATGAAAAAAAAATGTATCAGTCCGCCACCCATTGCCGTGAGGTGAAGTTGGAATCCTTAGGGATTTTGCATCAGCTAGCGCAGAACAGGCCGTAAAACGAAACGGCAGCCTTGGTGGGTTTGTTTTTAAAGCCTTGTTCATAAGGCTATTTTAAAAAAAAAAAAAAACAAAAAAACCAAAGGCTTTTTGTCTCATTGTAGTGAAAAACATGCGTTTTTCCAAGGGGAGCGCCAGGTCTGCTCGTCCCCGCTACCTGACGCTGAGGTGCGCGTTTCCGAAGCATCTCAGGAGCAGGGCCGCGTGCCGGCTGGCAGCGCCGTTGGGGTGAGGAGGCTGAGAGGACCCCAGGGCTGTAGGAAGTCTCAAATTGTTGAAACGGACTTTGGTGGCACGGTGCCAGCCCCCGCCAGCTGGGAATCTGGACAGAACAACTTGTCCAAGGTCACCTCACGGGCTAATAGCAGAGCGGTGAATTAAACCCCCCCC
>VXAK01024024.1:20174-43024 GCA_013399435.1 Arenaria interpres | reverse complement strand
CCCCCCGGGTCTGCGGAGTCTCACGTCAGGGTAAATAAAGAATTGCATACCGCTTCTTGGAGGGTCCTGCCGTTCTCAAAGCCTTATAAAGAAAGGACGGTGTCAAACACTTGATTCCGGTATGATGTGGAGTGCTACCCTTTTGTGCCAGGATCTCTGGTTAAAAATAGCAACTTTTTTTTTATTTTTTTCCCCTATAGTATTATTTATTTCCTTAAAATATTTTGGAAAGTTACAGTTTGGGGTTTTACTAGAAAGACGTCCTTCCGTGTGAGTGAGTGAGTGAGTTGACCTGAGCCTCTGATCAATGCTTATAAATACTTAAAGGGAGGGTGTCAAGAGGATGGGGCCGGTCTTTTTTCAGTGGTGCCCAGGGACAGGACAAGAGGAAATGGGCACCAACTTGAATAGAGGAAGTTCCACCTAAAGATGAGGAGGAACTTCTTTCCTTTGAGGGTGGCAGAGCCCTGGCAGAGGCTGCCCAGGGAGGTGGTGGAGTCTCCTTCTCTGGAGACATTCAAACCCCACCTGGACACGTTCCTGTGCAACCTGCTCTGGGTGGACCTGCTTTGTCAGGGGGTTGGACTAGATGATCTCCGGAGGTCCCTTCCAACCCCATGGGATTCTGTGAGCCAGGCTCATTTCCCAGAGGAGAAAGGCTGAGGTGCTGCTGCGCTGCTCGTGGCTGGTACCTGTTTGGGCTTGTGTCTGCCTTTGTGTCTGTCTTTTCCAGCAGGGAGGGGAAACGTTCACCGGGTGAAAAGATTAAGAGCAGTTTGGACAGGGAGTGAGTTCACATCATCTGCTCGTAGGGACAGGCTGCCTTTTCAGTCACCCGAAACGAAACCTCTACAGACTTCAGTCAAGGCTCAGTACAGAAACCCTCCTTCTAAATGTTTAAGGAAGGTCATATGCTAATGTCACCCTGAGAATATGTTTAAGGGCCACTCTAAAATCCATTGAAGCCAGTGACAGTTTTCTATATTGATTTCAAGGGTGTTAAAGATCTTATTTTTCAAGTCCTTGCCTTAAATTCTTAAAGTCTTCATTAAATTCTTTTCAAGGATGGGCATGACATGTTTCTTCTTCGCTGCTTCCCGTGTTTCTGAATATTGAGAGGGCATCGTAGACCGTTATCTTCCTTATACTGTTTTCTCCATGGCGAGGAGAGGGAAAGATCAGAAAAGCCAGGGCTGTTCTAGCTTTGGCCATCTGGAGTTATTTCTTCAGGTCAGGCTTACATCAGTGGTTTGCAGCACGCCTCTACACCATCACACCATTTCCCTCTCCCTCCCTTGCTTAGAGGATCCTGATGTGAAGCAGATGTTTACAGGTCCGTGCTGGACTTGTACTGCTCTCAGATCCCCTACAGCATCCGACTTGTGATGCCGGCTGTGCCCCTGAGCCAGAGCAGAGGGAACGTGTTCCCAGCTCGGGCACCGCACCCCTGGGGAATTAGGAAAGGACTTGATTGAGTTGTGGTGCCTTGGTTCAAGAGCAGACCCGTGTGCTCAGCGTCAGAGAACTTGTGGTCACTCTGTTTGACGAGAAGAATAACCCCTCTGAAGCGTGAGGTTTCCCAGTGTGGGTGCTAAACATACGAGATAGTTCTGGTAAGCCAGTGAAGTTGCGTAAAATATGACAGGCTGAGAGAGTTGAGGTTGTTCAGCCTGGAGAAAAGAAGATTCTGGGAAGACCTTGTAAAGGCCTTCCAGTAGCTAAAGGGGGCCCAAAGAAAGCTGGAGATGCCCTTTTTACATGGGCATATAGTGATAGAACAAGGTGTAATGGCTTTAAACTGAAAGATTTATTATTATTATTATTTAGATTAGATCTTAGGAAGAAATTCTTTCCTGTGAGGGTGGTGGTGAGGCACTGGAGGAGGTTGCCCAGAGAAGCTGTGGCTGCCCCATCCCTGGAGGGGTTCAAGGCCAGGCTGGATGGGGCTTGGAGCAACCTGGTCTGGTGGGAGGTGTCCCTGCCCAGGACAGGGGGGTTGGAACACAATGATCCTTACGTTCCCTTCCAACTCAAACCGTTCTATAGTTCTGTGACTATTAATGACGATTGTATTTTTTCCCTGTACGTTACCAGGGGCTCTTCAGAAAAGAGCTGAAACTAGTGTTTCCAGAATTATGGAGCGTGTTTCCTACACGAGCTGAAACGTAGGGGTTTACAAGGTGCTTCCTCATTGTGTGTAGAGATTATTTTATTTTTCTTCCCTTCCCCCCCACCCTACTCCCCTCCAGCCCTTGAGAAGTTTTTTCAATAACCATCATGTTGGTACGGATGTGGGAGAGGGAAGGGGACCAAGCTGGCACCCACGGTGAGCTGGGGCTTTACAGCCAAATTCATCTGCAGGAATGAAGGACTAGCTGGAGGAGGAGAGGACAAGGGACAACCTGAGATAGCTCAGTGGTGACACCTGTTGACTGGGAAGATGGCTGTGCTGGTGGTGATTGGTGTTTTTTTTATCAGTTAGGTTGATGGTTGGACAAGATGATCTTCCAACCTAGAGAGTTCTGTGATTCTGTGACTCTGGGAGGCAGGAAAACCCAATGTATTTTGGTGGGATAAGCCTTGGCCCGTATCATCAGTCGGAAAGAGAATAGAGGAGGCAGCATCTAATGATGGGGTTGTATTAGAAGAACCTGTCGCGGGAGGGGAGCTGCAGTGGGACATGTCTTACTTCTTCCAGACAGACGAAGCTGGCGATTTTACTGTTTTGCTGTGGCTGATTAACATGTGTTGGTCTCAGTTCTGTGATTCCCATGGCTGGTGGGCTTTGTCCCTCTCTTTTCTGATTACCAGATTTATTTCTAGATATGTTTACCTCTAATAAATAGAAGAATGAGATGTCCTGGGGCTTCTATATATATTTATCTGTAATTAAGGTAGGATTAATTGCTTGAAATTGTTTTTAAGGGCCTGTTATGAGATCAGCAGATAGGAACATGGGATAAAATGCATAATGAATACATTATGTTATAAATAATGGACAGAGCCAGTGCACAGGCATCCCTGAAAGGTAATAGCTCTTTCAATATTTAATTAACTGGGTACCATAGGGAAAACACTCTATGTCACTAAGGTAATTTTCAGCCTGGCTTAGTGACACATAGATCAGTCTGAATGAGGGCAGAAACCTGCACGCAGCTTGGGACCCTTGGTAGGCACAGTTCGTGGGAATCGTAGGGAAATGTTTGTTGGCTGGAGAACTGGCGAGAAGGGATACGTTGAGGGTTGATAGAGAGGAGGTGCTGAGGGCACCTGGAGTATTTGTTGAAACTAGTGCTTTGCTCATTTTCTGAAGACAGGGTTGCTGATCTAGGAGCATGGGAGGCCTCTTGCTTCTGTCTGCTTTGTAGAAGAACAAGGCTTTCATAGAATTCACGTGGGGTTGGAAGGGACCTCTTGGAGATCATTTAATCCAACGACCCTGCCAAGGCAGGTCCATGTAGAGCAGGTTGCACAGGAACGTGTCCAGGTGGGGTTTGAATGTCTCCAGAGAAGGAGACTCCACCACCTCCCTGGGCAGCCTCTGCCAGGGCTCTGCCACCCTCAAAGTGAAGGAGTTCCTCCTCATGTTTAGGTGGAACTTCTTACACTCAAGTTTGTGCCCATTTCCTCTTGCCCTCAGGACAAGAGGACACTTTCCAAGAGGACACTTGATGCTTGTTTCCTCCTGCTCTTGGAGCGTGTTTGCCCGTGGCTAGCTTGTGTGGCAGATCTCCAGATCCACTTGCTGGCCGGTGGCGGAGAGCAGGGTTGAGTGAAGGACCATGAGCACCTGGAAACATTTAAAATGCTGTGTGTGGGGCGCGAGCCTTCACAGCCTGTCTCGAGCTCCTCGTTGGGGTTCTTTCTGTGCCTTTTGCTATCTGGTGTTAATTTTAGCCCTGTGCACAGGGAGTGAAAGAGACGCCTTAGTGCAGGGAATTCAGTTTCATAGGGAAGAAGGCACAGCATCAATTACGAGGCCCACGCCGGCCCTTCAGCATGTTCTCGTCGGTGAGAAAAGTTGAGTCTGGTGGGTTTTCTGAACAGATACAAAATCCCCCCCCCATTTAATAACGTTTTATCCCCCATTCTTGTACTAGCTGCACTGCGATTTTACCCGTGCCCGTGTAGTGAGCAGTTAAATGAGACGCTTTATTGCAAAGCCTGGGAGATTTATAGGGGTTGCAGAAGTCCAGCCTGCCCTCCTGCGTATCTCCCCAGGTCTCTCAGTGGGGTTTCCTTTTGCTTTGTATTTCCTCGTCCGGCTATCGGTGAGTTTTTCCTGAGTTTCACAGCACGTAAAAAAAGTGCTTTTAGGGAGTGAATCCAGATTCAGTGTTGTACGGCGGAGTTAAATATCAGAGCCGATGTATTTTTCTGGGCCTGAGACCTTGTCTCCGTGTTGCAAAGCATGTTTCCAGCACGATGGAAGCAGTAAATAATGACCATTAAACAAATAACAGTTGCGGATTTATGTCGTGTTGTTGCAGAGAAACACAAGGGGAAGAGAGTTGTAAGGCAAAGGGAAGGGAGAAATAGTCTTTTAACTTGAAAAACATGTTTGGATTGAAATCGGACACAAAAGCTCCCTTTTCCCTCGCGCTTGTTTATTTTTTTGCAAGATCCATTTTTTTCTTTATCTTTTGTGGAGAAAGGCATGGGAAAAAAAACCCTCTTCTGCTCTTTTTGTGATGGTTCCCCCATCATCAGAGTGTTCTGGTATTTAGATACCGGACTGGGAGCCAGGGCTTATGATAGTTTTTCTTCTTTTTTTTTTTTCTTTTTTCTTTTTTTTTTTTTAGTTTCTTTCCTGCAAGGGTTGGCTGCTTCTTAGTGTGTGCAACACCCAGCTCGCTGGAGGGACCCCGCACGCCTGTTCCCTCCATCATCCACGGGAGGGTCACGTTCACCGAGGGGACAGGCTCTGCTCCTACTCTTTGTGCATTTCTCTGATCTGTACCGTTTCTGGCCGTTTGCTCCTTCTCAGCAGCCCAGGAACCGTGTCCATCAGGGCAGCCAGCTCCAGCCTTCCAGCTTCTTCTGCTGAGGTGCAGAGGCTGAGGTTGCTACTCCTGAGCCTGGCTCTGGGCATCGGTTTCTTTTCCCAGCGTGTCTTTATGATATTTTCAGACCAAATTTAATTCTGCAGAATTATATTTAGCTGCCAGTGTAAAAGAGGACAAACCAAAGCAAAATAAAATACTTTATTCCAGGTTGACTAAAACATTTCGTCTGACCCAAAACCGTCTTTCCTCCCACCGTGTCAGCTCAGAATTAGGAGAGAAATACATTAATGTGGGGGAAGGAACAGTGAAAGTTCAGCTCCTAAACAAAAATCCCCAATCAAACCCCAAAATGAGTTGAATTCAACTCATTTTTCACTGCTGTTTAACGGGGAAGTATCTCCTCCAGAGGATTACGCTCTTGCTACCATAAATTACCTGAGCCTTCCAAGAAACAAGGATCTGTTTGATAACAGTGAAGATCCCAATTACTTCTTTTTCAGCCCCGTAAGGTCTGGATTTCCAGGTTCAAGCAGCCACAGAATCTTGGAACTGTATAAAAAGTAGAACTGTTACTGATGGAAAACCAATTTTAGGGTATTTTTAATTCAAAATTGCTAATTTCTTCCTTGCTGTCTACGGTGAAGAAAGAAAATCGTGATGCTTGAGTTTGATACAGTTGCCTGGGATGACTTGGGTGATTTGTGGTGCAACTTCCTATAACCACACTCTTATTATCACGATTGTTGTCCTTTGGTTCTTTGCTTTTAGCCATCTCCGTTTTGGACAGTGGCTGGGGGAGATTTTGAGCAGGGCTTTTTTGTTTGTGAGGAGCAGGAAGGCTTGTTGAGTTGAATCGAGGAGGTTGACGACACAAGAAGGGAGCTCAGAGAGAGTTTTGGTGAAATGGGGAAAAATGGAAGAGCAGAGATTCTGAAGGAACTTTGGGACTGCCCAGCGTCCCCTGCAGGGAGTGGAGCAAGGAGTGTGGCGGAGAAGGGATGCTTCGGAAGGAGCTTGGATCAGTGAGAGGACCTGCCCTGAGGACTTCTTGCCCATCTTCCTTTTATGGCTCTGAAAATTCCCTCTCTATTTATTACAGGGGAAAAAAACGCCCTGGCATCTACAGCCGGGTAATGCAAAGGCTGCTGCTGTATCTGCCCCTGACTTTTCCCTCTGCAGCAGCAGTGGGAGGTAAAAGCAGAGTTTGGTGGCCAGTGTTAGGAGAGTGTCCCGTTTTTGGAATGTCACAGGGCAGAAGAAACGGGCAGCAGCTCTGTCAGGGAAGATGTACGTTGCCGGGGCACGGTGGAAATCACGCCTGGCAGTCAGCAGCCGCCAAGGAGCAGAGATAATATCAACGGCATCCAGACCTTCCATTTGTAACAGGTGAAATGTTAATGAAATGAGAGTGCCAGCAGAAGAGTTAAGATACCCCTGAGAAGTGAAAGTAGAGGATCAGGCTAAAAATACTGAGTGCTGCTGTGTGGATCAGTGCGAAACTGTCACCTTGAGCATCCCGTGTGGTTTAAGCAGGGGGATAGAGGAAAGTCCAAGGAAACGCTATGAAAATTATTAGAGCCGTGAAAAGATTATCACAAGAAGAAAAACATTGTTTAGTTTAGAGGGGAGCTGAATCACAAGAAGCATGAGAGGGAGAATTAAAAAGCGGTATTTTTTGCCAGGTGCTAAACTCTTCCTTTTGCACTGATGTGTAGAGCAAGAAAGAGGGAACGGGCATTTAATGGTCAAGCTGATAGCAGTAATAAAGAAAACATAAACTTCTGTACAAACTGGTAAAGAATGATCGAGGAAGCCTGGAATAATCACATATCCAATGACTATTTTTGGCACAAAACAGCGAACAGGAAATTTTATCTTCATTTAACTAAGCCTAAAACCAACACTGTTCAGGATTGTGGAGAAGTGTGGGCGGAAATCCGTGGGTTCTCACGGAGTCTGTGCACTACCTAAAAGATGAGTTACACCTTATGATTGGTCTGAGGCAGAGGTATTTTAATGACCTGGAGAACTAGTAGACCTAAAAAGAGCTAGCTTTTTAATTGTTAGGGTTGTTTGTTTTGTTTGTTGTTTTTTTTTTTTTTAATCCTGTTTATTTGTAAATAAAAGTCTGTATCAAAATGCCTGTTTTAAAGAACACAAAATGTCACAGAGCTCATAAACTTAGAGAAAAAACAACCTTCTTCCATACTTTCTTGTTAATGAAAGACTTTTTCATCTAATTTCTCCTCTGCTTTTCTGGAGGAAAAAGTACTATTGCTTTTGGCTGTATCTATACCTTTTGGGCAAGTGAAAAGATAGGTAAAAAGGGAACACCCGCAGTCTGTATAAATAGTTCCTTAAGATCACGGAATAACAGGATCTTCATGGTTGGAAGGGACCTTTGAGATCATTGAGTCCAACCATACACACACACAAAAAAAAACCCCCAACCTAACAATCTCGGGCACTAGAGCATGCCCTCAAGTGCCATGTCTACAAGTTTCTGAAACACCTCCAGGGATGGTGACTCCACCACCTCCCTGGGCAGGCTGTTCCAGTGCCTGACCACCCTCTCAGCAAAGTCATTCTTCCCAATATCTCATCTAAACCTCCTCTGCCCCAACTTCAGACCATTTCCTCTGCTCCTGTCGTTATTCCCTTGGGAGAAGAGGCCAACCCCCACCTCTCTACAACCTCTTTCATGAACCTGGTGCCTGTGCAGAGGTCAGTGGGGTGACCCCACTCTCTGGCTGGGCAGGGCCACCATCCAAAGTGACTGAAAGCTTGACAAGCAATCACTGCTGTCAGTGGGTTTCTGCAAAACACTGCCTGATGTTCAAGTTTTCTTTGCCTTCAGGCCGGGAGCAGAGGAAGAATGAATGTGGAAAATTCACTTTCAGGTGGTAGGCAGCTTTTTGGAGTTAAAATAAGCCCAAAGTGACATCTTTTTACTGTTCTTCATGATGTGCTGTAGAGCTGTGTGACCTTCAGAGCGTGCCCTGCCTTCCCAACCAGCAGCTGGGCTGCGTTTGGAGTGTTGCTCCCAGCTGTTGCTCGTGAGTCCCTGTGATGGCTGGGAGGGACAGAAGCTTCTTGGGGTTCTTGGTGGGCTTGCGTGTTCCTTGCTGGGAGAGGACTGGTGAGCCTTTACCTGGAGGTGCATGAGAGTCTGGCTTGGCAGAAAGGACCGGGAGCTGCGATGGTAGGTGCACGGCAGTGTGGAGGCTGTGTTCTTCTCATGTGGGTGCCTGGTCTTCTGCCTCACTCCTCTGAGGGTACACATGAGGGAAGAGGGGGTACGGAGGTGGTATTTTGTGATATCATGTGGTGTGTTTGAGTTTAGGACAGGTTTCTGGGTTGAGAGAGTCAACCTCTCTGATGTCTCTGAAGGGGTCTTCAAACTGGCAGAGAGGAGGATTGGTTTGGACAAAGGCTATCTGTGTGGTGCAAGAACAGGAGAACTTGTAGTTCATCCCTCCAGGCCTGTAAATCCTCCTCTGAGACCAGGTGGGATCTTTAATCAAGGTTGCGTTCACTTCTTTAGCAGAGCACTTGAGATGTAATTTTTTGGGGGGACCCTGTGGGGGCTGCTTTATTTATTTTTTATTTTTTTCTCTGCTGGTGGTCACATACAAAAATTGTAGTAAATGGGGGAGAAAGATACTGGGGAGGGGAGGTGTGGTGAGAACGTAGACCTTGTTTCTTCCTCTTTTTGGCTGTTCAGGGGCTTAGATCTAAGCATTGCTGCCTCACCCGTTAGCAGAAAGGTGGTGGGGTGGTGGGATCTCCCCTGGAGCTCCTCTGCCCCTGTTTTACAGATTTTTCCATGGAAGTGGGAGAAGGCTGAGAGATGGGAGCACAAGACCACAGAGGTCTGTTGCTGGTAGATGGGAGTTTGTGCAGAGGGGGTGGTAGGAAAGTGGGTGATGGGACGGGGTGTGAAGGGGAGGAGGAAAAGGAGAAGGAGGCAGCTCAGCTAGGAAGGTCTGGGAGCTGTGTTCTGCACCAGTACCAGCTGGGCAGCAAGGTAAGAAGTGCTGGTAGGCTGCAGAGTCGGTCCCCTGGAGAAGGTGTGGGGCATCTGGGGTGAATAGAGTCACAAGGATCTGGCTGAGTTTAATGGCTGCTGGCTGGGGAGTGGGTCCTGAGACATGAATTAATAGAGCTGGGGTAGGATAAATCCCGCAACTCCTCATCTGCCAAGGCCGCTGGACTTCTTCTGTGGGATCTGCAAAACTGGTGAGGAGAGGAGGTCTGTGGGCATGAGGCCAGGTGCTCCTCAGCAGTAGGGAATCCATCTGTCCACCTGTGTCTCCCATTGGGTGTCCAGCCTCACCTGGCAGATGTCCTGGTGCTCTAACAAGTCATGTTCACCTTTAAAATACTTCGTAGTGCCCAGTCACTTCTCTCATTACTGTTTCATAGAACCATAGAATGGTTAGAATTGGAAGGGACCTTAAAGATCATGGAGTTCCAACCCCCCTGCCCTGGGCAGGGACACCTCCCACCAGACCAGGTTGCTCCAAGCCCCATCCAGCCTGGCCTTGAAACCCCTCCAGGGATGGGGCAGCCACAGCTTCTCTGGGCAACCTCTTCCAGTGCCTCACCACCCTCACAGCAAAGGTCTCAGTCTGCAGGGCTGTGAGGCCTCTTCCTCAGCCGCTGCCCTTGACTTGGTGGTGGATCTCGGGGCAGGGATGGGGTGTCATGGGAGTGGAGAGTTGCTGGTACCCGGCTCTGCCACTCCTCTGTCGTGCTGCTCACTATCCTGCCTCGAGCAAGCTGCTCCTCCACGCTGCACCTGCATCTTCTCCTGCTCTGCCATCTCGTTAGGTTTGGAGACCTCTCGTTCAGGGACCCTCTCCTAGGTATTGGGTGCCTGACTTGGCCTTGGCCTCTGTGCCCTGCTCACGTTATACAAATATTAACAATGGTAGTGGGTTGCCAGGTGCACTTCCCCAGCCCTTCTGCACCTTTCCACGTAGGTCGGTACGTGTGGAAATGCGGTTGTGAAATCAGATGTGAGGAACAAGCTGCTCTTCAAAGCCAGGTGTACGGTTTCTGGCTTTTTGTTTTGTGGGTTGTGGCGGTGTTTTTTGGGTTTTTGTTTTTTTTTATTTCCCTGAGGATGCTCTATTTATGGTCTTTGCTGCTGATGTTGAAAGGAAAGCGTCTCCCAAATCAGCCTACAAAGACAGATAATCCATTTATGAAACGCTTGTGCAATCCCGAGCTCGGATTACGCTGTGACAATCTGCGGCAGATCTGATTGCGCTGGGGGGGGGCTGCCGGGAGGCTTGCCTGCAGGTCTTGGGGGGGGTGGCAGGACAGGAGAGGTGGAAAGGCAGCTCTTAATTTAGCTGAGTCTTCTTCTGCCGAGAGGATTTGCCTCGTCTGTTTTGAGGTAGCCACGGCACTGGTCCCCCCCTCTGCTGTTAGCTTCGCGTGGGAGCTCGTGCTTGGTGGTTCCAGCTTTTTTCTTTCCCAGAAATACATCCCTGCTGTTATTATTAACGCTTACAAGTTATTATTAATCATATGATATTGTATATTATATATGTTATTATGAATCCTTATTAATGCTTGTAAGTATCTAAAGGGTGGGTTAAGGGAGGATGGAGCCGGACTCTTTCCAGTGGTTCCCAGTGACAGGACGAGGGGCAACGGGCACAAGCTGGAACATGGGAAGTTCCACTGGAATCTGAGGAAGAACTTCTTTGTGGTGAGGGTGGCAGAGCCCTGGAAGAGGCTGCCCAGGGAGGGTGTGGAGTCCCCTTCTCTGGAGATCTTCAAGCCCCAATGGATGCCGTCCTGAGTGATGTGCTCTGGCCAACCCTGCTTTGGCAGGGGAGTTGGACTGGATGATCTCTAGAAGGTCCCTTCCAACGCTGACAATTCCGTGACCCTGTATTTAAACACTGTAGGAAAATTTCAGGGAGAAGGGAGACAATTCAGCTAGCTGGAAGGCGGGTGTGTGAAACCAGCCCTCCAAAAACGCCACCATCAAAACAATAGATAAAAGGGACGGACAAGAGAGGAGGGAGGGCAGGCGTATTTCAGAAGAGCTGTGCTGTTTTTGGCTTTAGCCAGCAGGGTCTAGCAGTTTGCATAGAAAGTAGTCGATTGTCAGTGAGAGCCGAGGTCCCTTGCCAGCTCTGCGAGGCCGTTAGCAGCAATGCATTACGCTTGTGAAGGGCCGTGGTGACAGATCGGTCCCTTTGGCTGGGACAGCCTCTGGCCTGTCAGCTCTTCCCCGCTCCGGCTTGCTGCTCCCGAGCACCTTTCATCCTCGTGGTGTTTCTGCACCAAACCCTTCACTGCTGTAAATCAGTTTCTGCACCGAAGTTTTAAAGGCTTGTCCCAGTTTCCCCCAGCTGAACATCGTGCCAGGGTATATTTTTTTTTAAGCCCTCCCTTCCCCCATTAATCTGAAGTTGTCTTGTCCACTGAATCAACCCTGTCTTCAATCTGATACACCTGTGTGGAGTTACCACCATACACGGCTGCCACCTTTACTTAGCAAACCTCAAGACCCTGATTTTGCTATTCGTCTTCCTCTTAACTTTTTGTTTTGTCTTTTCCCACTAATCATAGAATCCCATGGGGTTGGAAGGGACCTCTGGAGATCATCTAGTCCAACCCCCCTGCCAAAGCAGGTCCACCCAGAGCAGGTTGCACAGGAACGGGTCCAGGTGGGGGTTTGAATGTCTCCAGAGAAGGAGACTCCACCACCTCCCTGGGCAGCCTCTGCCAGGGCTCTGCCACCCTCACAGCAAAGAAGTTCCTCCTCGTGTTTAGGTGGAACTTCTTATATTCAAGTTTGTGCCCATTTCTTCTTGTCCTGTCCCTGGGCACCACTGAAAAAAGACCGGCCCCGTCCTCTTGACACCCCCCCTTTAAGTATTTATAAGCATTGATCAGATCCCCCCTCAGCCTTCTCTTCTCCAGACTAAAAAGACCCAAGTCCCTCAGCCTCTTCTTGTAGGAGAGATGCTCCAGGCCCCTCATCATCTTTGTAGCCCTCTGCTGTCCCCTCTCCAGCAGTTCCCTGTCCTTCTTGAACTGGGGAGCCCAGAACTGGACTTTATGGGGTAACAGATGTTTTTGGACACTTGGATGAAGTGACCTGGTCGTTTCATGGCCAGGTTCATGAAATAACCTTCTGATCTCAGTGATGGGGACATGGAGGCCAGAGTGGGGGGTGGGTTTGTTTTTTAATCAGCAACCTGGAGGGGAAGATGCAGGACAGGTAACTTCACATCTGTGTACAATAGTTGTCTCCCCTAACCTGTATCCTGCCTCCCAGGGGTGAGTTTGAGTGTTCTTCTCTCACTCCGTTGTCTAAGGTGCGTTGGGTGGACCCCAAGCTCCATCCCAGGTTGCTTTGTCCCGACTAGAAACTGGATGTCCCCACTGAGGTCCTGCTGCATTTCTGGCTCGTTGGGGTTCCTGTGCCTTGATGCTGAAAATATATACATTTTTCCGAGATCAGCGGGCAACTGAGAAACATCAGTGTGTTGTATGGCATTATAAAGTAGTATTCTTCATGCTGAAAAGTGTGGATCAGGATGTGTTTAACTGGGTTTCTGTGGTGCGGGAAGTTGTAAACTCCAGCCAGAGCCATCTGGAAATAGCGTAGGGATCTCTCGAGTTCCCACGTGGAGATCTGGGTCACACACCGAGCGTTCTCAGAAGTTCTGAGCAATTTGATCAGTCCTTCTTTCCACTCTATTGCGTTTTCACCATCGTAAGTAGAACAGATCAGCAATTTTGCTAGAGAGCCTGTTCTCACCAGACTGCCGCCCCGACTTGGCAGGAACAGGAGCTCCCAGCAAACACACACCAATGTGCTCCCTGTCTTATTTAAAGAGACACGGCCAGTGGAAATGCACTGTCTGTATTGTCTTATTTGCATTATGAAATGCAGTACCGGCACAAGGACAGGGAAAAATGACTCTTCTGAGTCTGTAATGTAAAACCGGTGCTGGGTAATTGGGAGTTGTGGAAAATACCTTGTGGTGACGTTCAGTAAAACAAAATAATTCACCTGCTTTGAAATACGTTATGGTACACAACTTTGGAAAACCTTTTTTTTGGTGTAGCATAGTTTTTAAAGATGTCGCAGTATTATTTTATCATAAAACCAGCAGTTAGAACATCAATAAGAAAAACGTCTAATCTGATATACTGGCCTGAAAAAAATGACAATGTAGCTGATGCAAGATGTTTAGTAGTCTTCACGTCTGCTGAGAAAATGAAAAAAATTGCTTTGACGTGTTTCCTATTAAAAATCATCCAATTCTGGATACCTGCTTTTTCAGAAAGAAAACTGTTAGCTTTCTTTTCATAATCTATTCTACTTGGAAAGAAGAGTTTTACTTTTTCCTTGCTGTTCTCATAGCCCCTCTGCAGAATATGTGGCAACCCAAGGTGGGACCTCACCGGTGCAGATGGGGAAGGGGCCATGGAAGCCAGAGCGGGTCTGTCCACCTGGCCGTGGTGGTGGTGGTGGCACGCTGTTCATGCAGCCCTGTCATGGTGGGGATGCTGTGGCCGAGGTGAGTCCCTGGTGCTGGGGGCTGCAGCGCTTCTTGGAGTAGGTGGTTCTGCCTCGTGCCAGCACCTGAAGCAGGGAGAGATGCTGCCAGGCCAAAGTGGTGGTGCCCCCTGCATCCAATGGGATGGGTGAGGTCCCTGTTTCATAGGCAGCCACGTGTGAAGGGTTAAACCGTAGCTGACAGTGAGTTCCTCTTTCACTGCCAAAACACGAATCCAAGTTTCTGAGTTGTTTTCTGCAAGGGCTGATAGGAGTGCAACCTGTGCCTGTAGGGCAGGCGTCGAGCTGCCTCCAGCTATGCCACAGGGAGGCTGGTGCCAGCAAGCGGGGAAACGTGGGCCCCATTTAATTGTCATAAAATGTCCTTGTTAGCAAGGTTAAAATCTTGATGTGTCCCTGTTTTCACAGGGAAATCCTTGGAAGGCCAAACCTTTGAAGAGAGCATCTCCCTTCGCCTATAACTTTTATTTTGTATTGCAAATGTGCTTTAGAGTGGAGATACCCAAGGTGGGGTTTGGGGGTCAGCAAGTCCTGCCGTGGGGACAGCTGACCCGGCTCAAACCTGGAGGTAGGAGAGGAGAGCTTTTACTGGTCTAAGTCACAGCCATCCCATCAAGTTCAGCTGTGGACCAGTTCTGCTGCTATTTACGCTGATTTGTGTGAATGCTGAATGTAGCCTTTATAAACACTTTTATTGCCAAATTAAGCTTTTCCCCTTCCAAAGTAACCTCAAATGACTTTCTTCTTCTCTACCCCTCGCTTGGAAAAGTTTGCAGTCGGACAGAGAAAGGCCGTGTGGGTGGGGAGGCAGCAGGAGAGGTTCCTGCAGGAACTTCTGGGCCATTGCAATCTTTGCAGGTTCTCCCTCGTACCTTTCCTCCGTGCCCAGGGAAACATCAAGTGCTTGGAGAAGACCCTCTCTGCTTTGAAAGCAGCTTGTGCGTGGAACTGAAACTGCTTAGCTCACATTGCCAGAGTGTATGTATTATGATGGGGGATGCCTGACGTTGCATTATTGCACGTGGTCCTTCTGAGAAACACAGTCCACGTCTATCAGTGATGTTTGTCTATGTTTAACTCGCAGCTTAAGCTCTTCCCTGTGCTCTTGCACTAAAGAAACCCCATTGTCTAAAATTTGTAAAGCATAGCAAGTACAAAGTGCTCGAAACTTGGAATGGTGATACTTAGTTTTCCGATTCGAACACTTTTTGCTTAGAAAACAGGGATGCTTAAGGCTGCCTGTGCAGCCGTGGTTCTTCCCCCGGACATGGACACAGGTTGACTCCTGCGTGTCTTTGGAGCGTTGGTCCCAGGCGCTACCGTTTGCTTGGGATGCAAAATTTCCAGGTAGCCCCTTCTCAGAAATGGCCTCCCTGCTGGTAGCGTGAAAGGACACGAGAGCTGCCCTGAGCAGACTATGATGGGAGAGGTTGACCATCTCTCTCAGTGGGATGAGTCAGAAAACCTAACAAAAGGGTTGGGACCTGCAGAGAACCTTTCTCTTTGTCCGTAGGCACACTTTGGGGCATTGCCCCAAGATTTGAATCTCTGTTCCACTGCTCTTTGCTTGCCATCTGTCTCCAAAGTGCTGGACAAAACTGGGAATAGTTTGGTTTTGAAGCATCAAGTGTTGGCTGCAAGTGTTGGTCTCTGTGAAGCCTGTTGTTTCCTGGTGGAAACACCCGAGATGGTTGACGAGCATGGTCTTCCCAGCAGACAGGACAGCCAGACCCTGCCACAACCTGGCTTTTCCAGGAGAAAAGCCACAGCAGTGTCACTGACAGGCACTTGAGGAGCCAAGTCCTTGTGAGAGAGTCTGTATTCTGCTTGGTGGGAAGAAGATAGATGGGTGGGTGGAAATCTCTCTCAAATGCTGTTTGTCATTAGGTAGGCTCAAGGTCTCTGTTGCAAGATAGCTGATGTGGTGTGTGTGCCTGCTTGAAGTGGATGCCTTGGTGGCTTAAAAAAACAATAGGTTGGTTTTTTTCAACTTCCTCCCTCGAATCTAAAACTACGTGGGATGTGTGGAACTGACACATGAGCATGTGCTTTCAGCTAATTAGGCAGATATGACATGTCCAAGGCTGACCAGCATTGTGCCAAGAATATCATGGAAATCAGCCAGCTGTTTTTGTTGACACTGCTGAAATAGAGTTTAAGTTGCCAGCACCAAGGCAAAGCTGAAGGGGGGAGTAAAGAAAAGAGGGAGCCAGGAGTAATGAGACTAGGTAGTGCGTTGCCTTTTGTCGGGGTGCCTGGTGCACACTCGTACCTGAAAGCACCGTGTGTCTTTGTAAGTCACAGAATCTTCATGGTTGGATGGGATCCTTGAGATCATCGAGTCCAACCACAACAAAAAAAAACCCAACCCACACAGAAAACCCCCAAAAAACCACAACATGCAAAAAAAAACCCCACAAACAGACACAACCCAACAATCTCGGGCACTAGAGCATGCCCTGAAGTGCCACGTCTACACGTTTCTTAGATACCTCCAGGGATGGTGACTCCACCACCTCCCTGGGCAGGCTGTTCCAGTGCCTGACCACCCTCTCAGAAAAGTCATTCTTCCCAATATCTCATCTAAACCTCCCCTGCCCCAACTTCAGACCGTTTCCTCTACTCCTGTCGTTATTCCCTTGGGAGAAGAGGCCAGCACCCACCTTTCTACACCCTCCTGTCAGAGACTTGTAGAGGGCAATGAGGTATCCCCTCAGCCTCCTCTTCTCCAGACTGAATGTTTTAGTACTCTTTGCAACTTCCAGGTGGTGATTCTTGTGATGGCCTGGGAGTATGGTCTTGGGGATTTGCCTGGTATTCTCATCAGCAATCGCGTAGCGCTGAAACTTCATTTGGTAGCGTGCTGCTGTTTTGCAACCAGGTGTGGGTCTTACCAACAAAGAAATTGGTAAGCAATGGCCATATGGTTGGTGTTGGAAAATGAGGAGTCAGTAAACGCACACACGCCTCCGGTTAGGAGGCCAGGGCATGGTAAAGGGTACACTCAGACCCTTGGGTCTAAAATCTTAGAATCATAGAATGGTTAGAGTTGGAAGGGACCTTAAAGATCATTTAGGACACATCAAGGACACCTCCCACCAACCCAGGTTGTTTAAAGCCCCGTCCAGCCTGGCCTTGAACCCCTCCAGGGATGGGCATCTACAGGTTCCCACTGGACTCCCCCCCCCCTTATTTTTTTTTCATTTTTATATGAAGTACATGTGCCTGATGTTTATAGACTGGAAGTAGGGAAGGCTACTGAAGTGACTCAGGGGCACGCTCTGCCTTCAGCGAGATTGTGTTGGATGGGAACAACAGTGCAGTTGGGCTTAGAAAGAGCCATTTTGAGAATGAATACAGCTATACTCTCATAAAGATGTTTCTACCGGTTGCTTTGTGCTCCGTGAGCAGAACCTGAAAGAAGCCCTAGATTTCATGTTTATAAATGAATGTTTCCTAGCACGTGGCCTACAGTGAACACCTTCAGGAGCCTGTCCACCGATGTCAATAGACCTAGGGCACAAGATACTGAAATGGATCCCCATTGACTCCTTGGGGGAGAAATAGCTGTTCAGACTTGTATTACAAAATGTAATTTGAAAATGGCAATTGCTCCGATGGCTCGGTCTCCCCTGCAGTGCAGCTTCCCCATGGCTGTTCCTGACACAGCACGGGCTGCCCAGCTCTGCTCTTTGCAGTCCCCGAGGAACCTCACGCTCTGTTGGGGCAAAGCTTTCCTAACACAGAATCACAGAATGATATGGGGCTGGAAGGGACCTCTGGAGATCATCTAGTCCAACCCCCTGCCAAAGCAGGTCCACCCAGAGCAGGTTGCACAGGAATGTGTCCAGGTGGGGTTTGAATGTCTCCAGAGAAGGAGACTCCACCACCTCCCTGGGCAGCCTCTTCCAGGGCTCTGCCACCCTCACAGGAAAGAAGTTCCTCCTCATGTTTAGGTGGAACTTCTTCTATTCAAGTTTGTGCCCATTTCCTCTTGTCCTGTCCCTGGGCACCACTGAAAAAAGACCGGCCCCATCCTCCTGACACCCTCCCTCTAAGTATTTATAAGCATTGATCAGATCCCCCCTCAGCCTTCTCTTCTCCAGACTTAAAAGCCCCAAGTCCCTCAGCCTCTCCTCTTAAGGGAGATGCTCCAGGCCCCTCATCATCTTTGTAGCCCTACACCTGGTAGCATTTTATTGATTCACAAAGAAGCCTACATCACTTTTGTTTCAAACGCTGTGTTTCTGAGGCCTCATTTAGCAGCAGAGTTTTGCTGGTACTTAACAGCAGTGAAATGCCTACAGAAGTAATAAGTTGAGGTTTTGGGTAGTTTTTGTTGTTGTGTGTGGTGGTTTGTGGGGATTTTTTTGTTTGATTGTTTGTGTTTTGTTTTCAAACCAAAATGGTGGATGGTACTCGGGTCTTAAACTGATTGACGTTTAGAACTTCTGATGAAAGCATAGATGCTCTTCCAGTATGAACCTTTGAAGTTCTGGAGGAATGAGCCTGACTCCCGATGGTTTTGGGACTAACTGGGATGTGGAGCTAATGGCAATGTACCTTCCCGGTGGGATTAGAAACATCCCTGTTTCTAACCCAAGGGACACTGGGTTTGAAATGCAAATGCTTTGGCTGCTTCAGGCATTCAGGAACAGAAGCAGGAGTTGCCTTTCCTGTGCAGTCTCATGTATCTACTGCTTTTTTCCCTTAGGTTATGATGCCCTGAGCTATTCCGTGGAAAGTAATGACAAATGGAGTGGGAGACAGCTCCTGCAAGCAAATGAGGAGAACACGACTGATGTCCCAGGGGGCGGGGGACAGCCCTACGTCAGAAATTGCACTGAACCAGGTAGGAATGAAAGTTGCTTCCAGCTCCTTGGTCTCACATGTGGCTTTCTTACCTTCAGATATCTGTATGGGTGTCATCTTTGCTGCCAAAAACTTGTACTTGCTAATGTTTAAGTCAATAAACACAATGGCTGTTTTCCTCGTGTGGCGTGCACCAGATGGGTATTGCAAACTCCCTCAGCAAGTAGGGTTAAGAAGAGGAGGACCTGCTGTCAGCCAGAGTACAAGACGATGTTTAATATATGCTAATAGCCAAGTGCTGAGATCATAAGAAGCAGCATGTCTTCTGTGGACCTTGTGTAAACGTTGCATGCGGTTCTGGCGGGGGGGATGTACATAGTGACAGTGTGTGCTAGTAGGATTATTATCTGAGGCATTACTAGGTAGTCATATATTTAGTACAAGTACTTCACCAGCAGTGGACCCAAAGAAACCTAGTCTTCTGTAGCCTGAGGCTGAATTGATCTAA
Organism: Arenaria interpres; assembly: GCA_013399435.1. NCBI lineage: Eukaryota > Metazoa > Chordata > Aves > Charadriiformes > Scolopacidae > Arenaria > Arenaria interpres. The sequence goes on along the minus strand of VXAK01024024.1, from coordinate 24,141 downwards.
TGAGAAATAGAGTTCAGTTCATAAAGTTCTCAGGGAGGGACCTTAGCAGGGTCCTCCTCATCTCCTTGACTCCTGTTTTTATGAACCTCGTAGGAACTTAACATTGAAACTGCTGCTCTGTTATATTTTGTTGAAGTTGGTTGGAGTATTTGAGAAGCTTTTCGGGGGAGAGGTAGGCACAAACACATTGGCTGTGTTCATTATGTGTCCCGCTTCCTCAGGGATCCACCTGGAGCCAGGATGATTGGGTGGGGGGGGTATTTGACTGTAGGAGATGAGCTGATGTGCTTTTTGAAGTTGCCTTCCCTGAGCTGTTTGGGGCTCTTTGGCAATTTCTTGTCCTCGTTCTGAAAGCCCCCCTGTATTTAGAGGGGCAGTTTCCTCTCCCCTAGTTGAAAGGATAAATCACTTACAACCTTGTACAAAAAAACTTTCCGTGGGTGATAGAAAAAAGAACAAGGTGGGGAGTCTTCAATTTTCATCCAATTAATTGCATCATTTTTATTTCTACCTAAATAGAAGTCATCATAATATATCACTTGATATAATATATCAAAAGAGTAGGCTTTATAAGCTGTTTAGTCCTTCAGTTTTTTTTATTATTTTTTTTTTCCACAGCAGATCTTGAATGTGGTTTCCTCAAAGGGAGGGGAGGGGAAAGAAAAGGTGTTTCTCCATTCTTCAGGACTTATGTAGGTTACTTGTCCCAAGAGAAATTCTAATAAATACAGTTCTTGCTGCACTTCTCTGCCTCCAATTTTTCTCCCATGGTAATCCTTATTAACATTTCTGGACAGATGGATGATTATAGTCTTTTTTAGACAGCAAAAACTAATACAAAAATTCTTCTTACTCAATTTTTCACTTGTTTGCCCATCTCCCATATAGTGCAGATCCAATCTTAACAGCCTCACATCAGCATCTGTAGTAATCTTTTCCCCCACTGCTCTTGGTACATCAGCACCTGCTCTCTCACCACCCTCAGCTATTTTTGCTGCCTTCACCAAGTGCCCTATAGGAAACGGGTGGGATTTTACTTGTGGTGGGTGGGTTATTTGTTGTTTTTTTTTCCCTCCCCCTTTTCCAGAAGATAAAGCCGTCATTACCGAGTACACTGTGTAGCGTTCAGGCCTTCTCTAAGTGCTTGCCTATATAGTGCTGCTCAAAGAAATTGAGGCAATTTGGCTAAAATTGTGATGTTGCCGAGCTTAATTCGCGTCTGGTGCATAACCTGACCCTCAGGCATCTGTTGTTACTTGGGAATCAGCGGAGCTTAAAACCTCTTTAGCATCCCCACAGGACGTACACTTATGTGTATTTGGCCTTCAGGTGCTTCTCCTTGCCTTTGGTGATTATTGGTAGGAATAATCACCTGAAAAGACAATTATTTTTTTGCCTGCCTACTTCCAAAATTAAGTTGTATAAACACCTACAGCTAGGCAAAAACGAGCGTCTAAAAAAAGCAGTTTTCCCCTCATCTGTTGGGGGAGGGAAATAAAATGCCTCATTTTGAAGTGTTTTGTGGTGTTTGTTTTTTTTGCAACGCTGGGCTTTTGTAGTCTGTTGGCAGTAAACACATTTTTACACACTAAAGGAAATATCTTTTTTTTTTTCTTTAACTGCACATGTATTTTCAGGCCCATTTGAAAGCCTGGCATGACATTTGCAAACTGCTGTTTTTATTTTCTAGTGGTTTATCTAGTGGGCTATCTAATAGCATTTTATCATCAGAACTGCTCCAAGTAGTGGGATTTTTGCTCGCTTTTCCTTTAAAACGTACATTGTAGAAATACTAATGGGGTGAAACAGACAGGATCCAGCCCAAAGACCTTTTTTTTGTAATTTTTTGTTTGTCCTTTTGTAATTTCTCACTTTGAAGCTGTTGCAGTTGGATTGATGCTGTGCTCTTCCTGAGCAGTTACCTTTAAAACGCACTGCTTGTTCTGTACTGTGTAACCCTGATTCACTGAACCCCAGGGAATTTTTGAGCCCTGCTGTCTGGCACTTGGAAATAAATCCTGCAAGGCTCGATCTGGAGGATGGCGGCTTCTGTATCCGCGGTGGCAAATAAGAAACTATATTTCCCTTTGAAAAGATGTTGAATATAGCTGATGGAATAATGACCTGGTAGCCTTTCTTCTAGCTCCCTTGCCCTCTCAGCACTGATGGAGTTGGTTTGCCCTTGTGCCCATGCCTTGGTTTGGGTTCAGCTTGGAGGCAGAACAACAAAAAACCCCCCACTTTCCTTTCTAAAGAGACCTTGTGTCTCCCCTTCTCTTATTTTCCAGTCCTGTAATCATACGTGCTTAGCCCGTCCCTCTTGGATCCCTGATGGCTCTTCCTGGGAGTATCTGTCTATGCTGTCATGCAGCAGATGTTCTTCTGGCCTCTCCTGCCATGCTCTTCTCTTCGTATCCATGTGAAGGATGTGTGGAACTAGAGATGGACAAAAAAATTGGACGGAGTTTTTTAATCACAAAAAAAGTGATACTGTTTAACTAAAACACTTGTTGATTTTTTTTTTTTATTTTTTTTTTGGCTGGGTTTGGCAAACAGTTTTAGCTAATTCAAAAGACGACGAGGAAAGAGTGAGAAATACTCGTGTTACTTCAGGCACGGTATCACTTAACCGCCTAGTCCTCTTTAAGAAATATGACTCGCGTGTTGAAAGCCAACAGAAAGGCTTAAGCGGATTTAATGTTGAGCTCTGGGTCAGGTCCATGTGCTACCAAATTCAGAGCTAGGTTTGCACTGCAGAAACTTGGAGAAACTCGCTGTTAACTCCGACTTGGTTTATCAGCTGTCAGGGAGGTGACAAGCTCAAAGGCTGCGTCGGGATGGGACGGAATGTGTCTAGAAATGGATGTTAGATGCTGCTTGCTTGTGGCATGCTGAGGTCCCGGTGCCACCCCTCATTAGCTCCTCACCAGACTGACATATGTTTCCTTTGACAAGCTGTCATCATGTTCCTCCCCCGGTGTTACCGCTTCCCACGTGTGCTCCTGCCTCGGAAAGGCTGCAAATAAAATAACAGCTCTGCTTAAGCGTGCCGTTTGAAAGTCATTATCAGTAATAGCAGGAAATACGTGATTGCTGGCAGAAACTAAAAGATCTTTGTATATTCATTTAAACCCTCAGGCACAAAAGTGTTTAATTTAAACAGCCAAAGAAGTTTTTATGCAATTATTTCTTACATTTCCTCCTCTTATTTCAAAAGCAACTTTCTCTTTTATCCATATTTCTCCAGTGAGTCATAGATTATGATAATGTAATTTGTAGCACTTGGCTATGAAGTAGGTAAGTCTTCCAGACTGCTTGCTTACGGTCCTTACCGTTTCTTTAGAGCCCTTTTTTGTGTTGAACCGCAAACCTTAACCCACAAAACCCAAACCCACCTCCCGTGAATTTGTGCTTTCAGATCTCATGCCCGTTAAATGCTTGCTCCCCTCTGTTTTGGGTACCCAGGCAGTGGGATTACCCCAAACCACCAGGGGTTTCTCGGGGAACAGTTTGGTGACCGAGCTCTGCCTGGTGCGTGGCGTGGCCTGAGGATGGAAGGAGAGGAAGATGTGGTCTGTACCGTCTCGTACCGTACTATGAGTGCACCCTCAATAAGTTTGCAGGTGACACCAAACTAGGAGGGAATGTTGATCTGCTTGAGTGTCAGAAGGCTCTACGGAGGGACCTGGACAGGTTGGATCAATAGGCCAAAGCCGATGGGATGAGGTTTGATAGGGCCAAGTGCCAGGTCCTGCATTTCGGTCCCAACAACCCCAGGCAACGCTACAGGCTCGGGTGGAGTGGCTGGAAAGCTGCCCAGCAGAAAAGGACCTGGGGGTGTTGGTGGACAGCCGGCTGAACATGAGCCAGCAGTGTGCCCAGGTGGCCAAGAAGGCCAACGGCATCCTGGCCTGGATCAGGACCAGCGTGGCCAGCAGGAGCAGGGCAGTGATGGTGCCTCTGGATT
>VXAK01024024.1:294-20056 GCA_013399435.1 Arenaria interpres | reverse complement strand
CTGAGGGGGTGGTCAGGCACTGGAAGGGCCTGCCCAGGGAGGTGGTGGAGTCACCATCCCTGGAGGGATTTCAGAAACGTGTAGACATGGCACTTGAGGGCATGCTCTAGTGCCTGAGATTGTTTGGTTGGGTTTTTGTGTGTGTGTATGGTTGGACTTGATGATCTCAAAGGTCCCTTCCAACCATGATGATTCTGTTATTCTGTCTTCCTCTGGCTGCGGGGAGAGGAGTCTCACGCTCATGCTTTGGTGCCTGCGTGGCCAGGCTGGCGTTAGCCGTAAGTGCTCTCCTGGTTGGTAGGTCATCTCCATGGAGGTGGTCGCTCTGTGCTAAAACACAGCAGTGCGGTCGTCCTTTCCTTGAACTCACCCTGGGGTGTGGATCTGCTGAAGCACAGCCCTAGCAGGCAGTTTTCAGCCAAACCAGTAGAAGCTGTCTCTGTGCTGGAAAGGAAACCATCTCTTCACCCTCATGTGGGCAAAGACTTACGCTCCTGCTCAGCTTTAGGCAGTTTGGGTTGTCACGCCCAGAATGACGTCCAGTGAACATATGCAATGCACAAGACCAGTGTCTTTACCTATAAACACATTGCTGGTGCTGGAAGAGGAACTCTAGCAGAAGCGTCCCTGCCCTAAAGACAGCCTTTCAGCAGAATAGAGATGGGAATGCTGGAGAAGTTAATGCATCCACCCAGCTGTAAAACTCACTGCAGCTGTAAAACTCACTGCAGGAGGAAAATTCACGGGATGAAATTCAGGGCTTCTGATGTTCCTTGGTGTTCTCTGGGTTGTGTGTTGTCATCTTTTGGTTGATTGTCAGCGTCATCTAGGTAAAACTGCACAGAAGGTCACAGCAGTGGCAGAAGTGCCTAGCAGATCCTAAAATTGTAGCACAGCCTAAGATGGGCTCGTGTGCTAGAAACGAGATGTATTAAATGAAATAATCAAGCATTGAAGTATTTTAATGAGTGCAGTTGCGAGATTCCAACTCATGTTCATGCTTTTGTGTGTCGACCTGTGACTGGGGATATGCGTGTCTGGTCGGCAGAATCCAAGTTGTAGAACTGATACCCATTCGCATTGAGGCTGGAGAAGACACAGAAATTAGTTGTGGGTAAGATGTCCTCACCCTTTTAGCGGAGCCTTGGTCTTTGGGTGTGGAGGTCTTCTCGCCTCTTGGCCTTTCTACCTGGAGATAACGGTGCCAGGTCTCTTTCCTTTCGGAGCATCCTTCTACTTTTCGCCTCTGTAAGATGCGAGGAGTGGCATCTTTACAGGCCTGGGTTTTGCTTTAGCGCAGTGGGCTTGTGGATGGGAAATGGGAAGACAGAAAATGGAATTCCTCTGCAAAGGGGCTGGAAGCAGCTGCTGGCAGAGCGAGCAAGAGTGCTCTTGCTCCACCGCTGCCAACTTCAGGAAGGCCTTCTTCACAGGCTGACATAATATGCTATGCGGGACCTGATTTTGTTTGTTTGGGGTTTTTTCTTTTTTTCTTTTTTTTTTTTCTCCTTTCTGAACCAAAATGCAATTAAAAAAAGTCACCTTCCCTCAAGCAAAATTAATTTTTTCCTAGCAAAATGGAAAGTAAAAATTTGTTTCTGCCTAGCAAGTTGCAAAACCTTGCTTTCACTTGTGGAAACGTTAGAAGAATAACATTGCTGGAAGTTTAGTAACAAAGTGTCCTCAAGGAATATAAAAAAGGCATTCTGCCCTCCTTCAATCATAACAGTTTTGTGAATTTGACAGAAATTTGCTCGAACTTCTGCTCCCACACTCTTGTCTCCTGTCTGTTGATCGCTCTCTTCCACCCTCCCCCACGAAAAGAGAAGACTTGACAGAAGTCGGGAGCGTCGATCCCTCTTGAGTGAAGGCTGAGAGGGAAGAGGCGTGAGAACCATTCACCAGGCGCCGGCCTCTCCTGCCGGATGGGAGCGGATTGCTTTCCCTCTGGAAAGGGTCATCCACCCATCAAGGCAGGGTGGTGAGGCACTGGAACAGGTTGCCCGGAGGAGCTGTGGATGCCCCATCCCTGGAGAGGTTCAAGGCCAGGATGAATGAGGCATTGGGCAACCTGGTCTGGTGGGTTGGAACTAGATGATCTTTAAGATCTCTTCCAACTCTAACCATTCTATGGTTCTATGATAATGTATTTGTGCGTGGCCCATGGTAAACACAGGTGAAAAGGAAAATCAGTATTTCTAACAATCCAAGCAGGCAGACTCAGCAAGGAAGAACTCTTCCCAAACCAATAGTTATCTCACTCACGTTTTCCCCTCAGCCAGGGATACAGACTGTAGGGGCGCCCAGCCCAGTTAAAAATGATGTTTAGTTAAAAAGTGTGTGTGAGAGGTGGAGCTTTGCCAGCGGTGGTGTTTGTCTCTTCAACCCTCAGCTCCTGGGACCAGGGGACAGCACTGCAGCTCCAGGTCTTGTTCTCACTGAGAGAACATCTCTCCTTCCTGACTGTAGGAAAAAGGTAACTCCATGCCAGCGCACAAACCTGGAAGAAACAAGCTTGGTTTTTATTTCTGAGTTTTTTAAACCCCAACATCGCAGTTTTCTAATGCTTTACGTGTGCATTTGACAATGCCTTTTGGTGCTGCTTGGTGTGAGGAGCCTTCCAAGGCAATGTCGCATCACTTGTGACCCCCTGCTCCCAAAGCAGGAGACCTGGTGGGCCGCACCGTTACTACAGATGGAAAGATGATGGAACGACTTGTTCTGGGCATCATCTCAAAGCATATGGAGGAAAAGAAAGCTATCAGAAGTAGTCAACACAGATTCACCAAGGCAAGTCATGTCTGACTAACCTGATAGCCTTCTATGATGGCATGACTAGATGGATAGATGAGGGGAAGGCGGTGGATGTTGCCTACCTTGACTTTAGGAAGGCTTTTGACACTGTCTCCCGCAGCATATTCATAGATAAGCTTAATGTGGGTTAGATGAATGGATAGTGAGGTGGACTGAAAACTGGCTGAAAGACAGAGCTCGGAGGGTCGTGATTAGTGGCACAGAATCTAGTTGGAGGTCTGTAAAATGTGGTGTTCCCCAGGGGTCAGTACTGGGACCAGTCCTCTTCAATATATTCATCAATGACCTGGATGAAGGGATGGAAAGAATTTCTTCCTAGTGTCTAAGTCTCCCCTCTTCCAATTTAAAACCGTTCCCCCTTGTCCTGTCACTGCACTCCCTGACAAAGAGTCCCTCCCCAGCTCTCCTGGAGCTCCCTTCAGATATTGGAAGGCTGCTCTAAGGTCTCCCCGGAGCCTTCTCTTCTCCAGGCTGAACAACCCCAGCTCTCTCAGCCTGTCTTCACAGCAGAGGTGCTTCATCCCTCTGATCATCCTCGTGGCCCTCCGCTGGACCCATTCCAACAGGTCCATGTCCTTCCTGTGCTGAGGACTCCAGAGCTGGACACAGAGCTCCAGGTGGGGTCTCACGAGCGCAGAGCAGAGGGGTAGAATCCCCTCCCTGGCCCTGCTGGCCACACTTCTCTTGATGCAGCCCAGGATGGGGGTGGCTTTCTGGGCTGCCAGCGCGCACTGCCGGCTCATGGTGAGCTTCTCATCCACCAACACCCTCAAGTCCTAAGTGCAGGCTGTTCCAGTGTTGATCTGAAAATGGGTGCGCCCAGCTCACTCACCTGTAATTATCTTTTTTGGGGGTGGGTTGGGTGTTGGGGTTGGTGGGTTTTTTTGGCAGCTGGAGTGTGTATCCAGAGTCAAGTTCAGATTCAGGTGAAAGTGGGTCAGCAGAGACACGTGCACACCACGTCTTCCCTGTTTACAAGCTTCTTGTCCCGTGTTTCAAGTTGGACAGACCTGGTTGGACTCGGGGGAGAGCACCGCTTTATTTTGATCAATGTTCTCTTTGGAACATCTCAAGAAGTTGGTCTAGAAAAGTTGTAAGAAGCTGCAGGGGGTACTTAAAGATAACTTGCAGGTGGTGGAATGTGTTCTGCTCTGTTGTTCGTGCAGTTGGTTTTTTGGAGGGTATTTTCCACCTGTCCGGTCTTTGGAATGATTTCTTGGGCTCCAAAATTTTTCTGCAAACTTTTGAATAATGTTTTTCTCTTCTCTCAGTGGAGTTAGGGTTTTTTGTTTATTGCTTTTTGGTAGTTATTTTTTTGCGTGTGTTTTGGTTTGTTGGTTTTTTCAGTTTTGCAATGAACTAGGATGAGTTTAGTCTTCCTGGTGGCAGTTCCAATGTCAGAGTGCCACCAAATGGGTGACATTGGAGGGAACGACCGCGAACATAGCAGGGGAGAGATTATGCCAAGAAATGTTTTTTAAAAGGGAGGAGCCATTTACATTGCAAGAGCTGGCCAAGGAAGTGGAAAATGCAGCTTCTCTTCCCCCCCTTCAGAAGGTGGAGGGTGTCTTTCTCAATAATACTCCCCTGTCACGTGGAGGACATTCAGCTGTGAGATGGTGGCTGGATGACTTGTAGTCATCTAAGGGGGCAAGAGCTCAGGTGTTGCGGAGTTACACCGGTAAACAGGGGAGCAGATTCCTTAGCACCAGCCACCCCGAGGCAGGACCTGTTGTGTACTCACAACGTGACTGACTGTACCTGGACCACACGCCAACAGGGAAGCTCAGAACAATTGCTTTTTGGTGGGTACTCAAAAACTCTGAACTGATCTCCAAAATCCTGCAGTTTCCTGGAAAACAGGGCCCTCTCTGCACACGCAGGAGGCCGGTAGCGTTCTTTTTTTGCTGAAATTTTGCCAGCATTCCCACGTGATTGCATGTGCGACTCCAGGGGCTGAAGCTTTAGGGAGAAAAATAATACGAGCTCTGTGATTAAAATCAAGAGGTGGCAGTGCTATTTCCCAGCTTGTCCTCGGTGCGTTCTCTTTCATTGATAAAAGAATTATAAAAGAGAGGGGATCCAGGTGGCAAAACAACGAAGTAAAAGCCCAGTTCTGAAACCAGCATCACCTCTGTGGTTTGTAGGCAGAGGAAAGGCACTGGACTCCTGCGAGCCCATAGTGCCCTCGCCAGAAAGCTGCCGTGTATTTTTGCAGAATACATCACTGGATGTGAATCAAACAGTTGTAATTAAACCACTACTTGTTCAAATAGAAAAGAATCTCGTTAGACCCATTGGCTCCTGGCTTATGAGTACTCAGCCTCCAGCCTCCTGCATTGCATTGTGGCTGAGATGTGCACCCGTAGTCTGCAAAATCTCACCTACTGGGACTCATTTGCTTAATTGGTGATACTTGTGATTAGCATGTTCCTGTTGTAATTGTTGTTTCCAGTGGAAATTACTGTATTGTCATATGCTAGCTATGCAATAAGGGCCTTGCAGAGTGTTTATGGAAGACTTGTATGTCATGCTGGGTGTTGAGTGAAGAATGCCAAAGGATAATTGACTGTTGCTACCCAAGAAGCATGTTAATGGTCTTGAGAAACGATGACAAGAGGGGGAAAAAAAAAAAAAAAGAAAGGAATAATCCTGTAGGGAACAAGAAACAGATCTCAACCTGTACACCTGCTGCTATCAAAGACACAGGGGGACATCATTTGAGAGCCAGTCAGAAGTGCAACCCAATTTGCTCTTCCTAGTATCCCATTTATCAAGTCAGTGTTTTGCTTTAGGCTGCCAGTGGGCTTTACTGACGAAACCTGAAATAGGGGATGCTGGCCATGGAATTGCTGGCCAGGGGAATTTAGCAGTAATAGTGGTAGCACAGTGGTGCTATAACAGTGGTAGCAATAATAGGGAGCACACAGCTGCAGCACCCCCGTAAGGTCCGCGTCTGATACCTTGAAGAGATGGTTTGGTGTGGATCAGTCTTTATTGCTTCAACCCTTTGTTGCCCTTTTCATCCCTGCCCCTCCAGGTGCCGTGCAGGAGCTTCCACAGCCAAGCAGATTTGCCAAAACCCAAATCCTAACCTCTTGCATTTCACAGCGTTTTGCTAACAACATTAGGAAAAAATTCTTCACAGAAAGAGTGGTCAAACACTGGAAGAGGCTGCCCAGAGGGCTGGTTGAGTCACCATCCCTGAACGCGTTTAAGAGTCGTTTAGATGTGATGTTGGGGGATATGGTGTAGGGGAGAACTTTGTAGAGTGGGGTCGATGGTTGGACTCGATGATCCCAAGGGTCTTTTCCAGCCTGAATGATTCTATGCTTCTATGACTGCTTAGTTATTTAGTTTTTGATGTACAGTGCAAGGGGCTTAGGGGAGAGAGAGATATACTCAGTTAACTAAAAGCTATGAACCATGTAAGACAGGCATAGATAGGGCTACAGCTTCTGATCTCTTCACTTTCTGGTCTTCATTTGGACTGTAATGAAATGACCTGCCTGCAACCTACGTGCTAAATATTGTCTGGGTGTGAAATGATGCTACCAACCATAGTGAGGCGGCTTTTCCTCGTGCTTTTACTAAAGATCCTTTCAGGCCCGTGACCCGAGCACGGCCAGTGCAGGCACTGGGATGCATCGCTGCTGCAACCACCGAGGGAGGTTTTGGTCGTGCCCGTGTAAACCCGGAGGAGGAAATGCATCATGTGGGAGAGCACTGTGCCAGCAAGCTGGTTTCTGTGCTGAAGTAACATGGATCCTAGTGACGTGTGCCTGCAGGAGCTTCTTATCTCTGCCAGGGACCAAAAATGCCTGGTGGTCATCTCTGGACTCAAGCCTCTGGTGCCCGAGGACCTGCATGCTGAAATGCTCTGCCCGTGAGTATCCTGGTCTGCTCTGGAGAGTGCAAAGAGTTTGAAACTTGTTTTGCTGTTCATGTAGGCTTGCCAAACAAATAAAAAATAGATGTGGCAGAGTGCTTATCCAACGTAAAGCTGTTCTCTTTTATCCCCGACTTAAGTTCTTGTTTCCTTTTCAAAGAACAGCGATCAGTCTGGATAAAACACAGCTTTCAAACTACGAGCTTTTGGTATTCCAGTTTATGTGATGGAGTGGGCCACAATACAAATAAATGTATTTTTAAGAAGAAAGGAAACATGAGGTGGAGCGCAGTGGTTTTGCAATCGAACCCAAATATTCCTTGGACGATCCGATGGATTGCATTTGCATACATAACTTCATGAGGGACAAACACGTTTTTTTCAGTTACATCATCTCTAAAGGAGCTGCCTACTTTATCTCTGGAAAAAAAAAATGCAGGTAGCAAATATCAACATTCTTCAGCACAAAGAGGATGGGAAGTATTTTCCTAAATACATCACCAATCAGTTAATACAGTTTTATAGCAAGAACCCATGTTTAGAGTAACAGCAATGGAGGTGGGGGAACTCTGTGTCCCTTTTTAGGATTATTTTTTCCCCTCTGAAATGACTTCAGAACGCCCAGAAATCTTCTCAGATTTGTGTTTTGGGCTTTTTTTGGTTGGATGGTTGGGTTTTTTTGCGCTCTATGTCTAGAGGAATGAGACTTGCTTCCTAGGACTTTAAGCAAGCTTGCGTTACTCCTTTGGTTATTGTGTGTTGTGGAAAAGGCAGCAGAGAGGTTTAAAATACTGAAGAGGGACCATTGCTTCCTAATCCTTGCATTTAAAAGGTGCTAAGAAGCAAGGCAGGTCTTCAGACGTGAATAAATATCACGTTGTACCTTTTTGAGCTGGGTTTTACTTCTCTGACACCTGAGGATGCCAGGCTGCTGTAGTGCGTCGCTCTAGTCATCCGAGAAGTCTTGCGTGAAGCCCGAGACCTGAATTTCTAAGGAGTGGAAAAAAACCAAAAAACTGTCGAGTCAGACTTAGTTTTCTTCCAAGAGAAAGGAGTTACTTGGATTTTTCTATGCCAAGGATGGACAGCAGGACTGTTGTAGGTTTTGGGGTCAGTACTGGGAAGAACCAGAGGACAAGAAGTCCTCTTGTTTGGTGATGCTGGTCCATGCCAGTGGTGGCCTCTTGGACTGCTTGGTCTGCTGCAGGCTCCCTGGGGGAAGGTGGGCAGCCTTCTGCCTCCTGGCCCTTATGCAGAAGAGGGGTTGTGGAAGGGAGCAGCAAACTGGGGTGCTAGAGAGGTGTTTTCTCTTCTTGGGTCTGCTGGGAGATGTGGATCGGGTCCTCCCTATGCCTCGGCAGCAAGGCGGCACAGCTAATGCCGACTGGCAGCGTATAGGGCACGGCTGGACTGTGCTGCTGAAAAGTGCACTGGGAGGAGCTATTACCAGTTCAAAATCTGCGAATTGCAGGCGATTGTGTTCGTGATACTTTTCAGACCATCTTTCTGATCAAACCAGTGACCGACGCTTCCTTAGCAGATGGGAGCTGCTCGCTGCAGCGCGGCCTCGGGGCATTGCTGTACAAATAACGGCTCGCAGCTGTAATGAAAGTAAATGTGTACCAGATGTAGATGTTCTAGATTGGCCAGATACCAGAACAGTTCATTTTATTTTATTTTATTTTTTACATACCTGAATTATTCTTCTGTCATGGCAAATGCAAATTGTCCACTTAAACGTTTAAAAATATATTGGTGCATTATTGTAAAATGCCATAATTCTCCCCAGCATCTTATTTCCACCAAGCTCCTATTTTGTGAACACACTTCCTGCGATGTTTTATTATGCTGCTGGTTTCTCCCAGAACGAGTGACAGCTGGCTTTTTAAACCATTTCGGAGCTCAGAACAGATGCAAGTTCTCACAGGGCTGCAGAATTCTGCAAGCCATGGCGATGTTGTAGTGCAAACACACTGGGAGGAGGACTTCTGAATCCTTTAAATTATGGTTCCTGTCTCTTGGCAGTAGAGAGATTAAGTTGTCCACCTGTGGGCAACCTCTGGGCAGATCTCATTAGGTGGTGTAAGTCTAACAGGCTCTGTTTTAGTGGCTGGAAAACTGTCCAGCAGAAAAGGACCTGGGGGTGTTGGTGGACAGCCGGCTGAACATGAGCCAGCAGTGTGCCAAGGTGGCCAACAGCATCCTGGCCTGGATCAGGACCAGCGTGGCCAGCAGGAGCAGGGCAGTGATGGTGCCTCTGGACCGGGCACTGGTGAGGCCTCACCTCGAGTACTGTGTTCAGTTCTGGGCCCCTCACTACAAGAAGGACATTGAGGTGCTGGAGCGTGTCCAGAGGAGAGCCACCAAGCTGGTGAGGGGTCTGGAGAACAAGTCCTAGGAGGAGAGGCTGAGGGAACTGGGCATGTTTAGTTTGGAGAAGAGGAGGCTGAGGGGAGACCTCATTGCCCTCTACAACTCCCTGACAGGAGGGTGTCGAGAGGTGGGGGTTGGCCTCTTCTCCCAAGGGAATAAGGACAGGAGCAGAGGAGATGGTCTGAAGTTGGGGCAGGGGAGGTTTAGATGAGATCTTAGGAAGAATGACTTTGCTGAGAGGGTGGTGAGGCACTGGAACAGCCTGCCCAGGGAGGTGGTGGAGTCACCATCCCTGGAGGGATTTAAGAAACGTGTAGACGTGGCACTTGAGGGCATGCTCTAGTGCCCGAGATTGTTGGGTTGTGTCTGTTTGTGGGTTTTGTTGTGTGGTTGGTTGAGGTTTTTTTAGTTTTTTTGGTTTGGTTGTGGGGTTTTTTTTGTGGTTGGACTCAATGATCTCAAAGGTCCCTTCCAACCGTAAAGATTCTGTGAACACACTGTTGGCTTACATCAGGTGATGGTTTGGCCCTTGATGACATGCTTTTCAGCGTTCACTTGTGCCACTAGGACAGATCCAGGTCCTTTGTGCAAAACTGGTGCAAGGAGGGTTTTCTGTGGGATCGTAACAGGTATTTTGGGCCGATGTGTCATTTTCCCCTTCCTAATGCAGGGGAGGGACACGGCAGCAGCATCTGCAGCTCTGGCACGTGGTGATGCCTGTGGACTTTGCTGTTGTGGGGCTTTTGTGTGTCCTCCACCTAGCCCATCCTTTTGGTCATGAACCCAGAGCACCAAGTCATGACAGTCCGTCATGAACCCAGAGCACCAAGTGGCCAGCAACTGAGGTTCAGTGCTCTTTGACGTGTTGAGTTCCTGGTCAGGCTTTCGATGGTTTGCTCGCCCCATGTGCCTTCCAGCAGCTCCTCCAGTTTGTGGTCCCCCTCACAGTAAGGGATGACGTGTGACTTGGAGACATTTGTGTACTGGCTTTCACTTTCATGCTTGTCAAAACAAGCAAATCCTCATAGTTGTGCAGTACCATGAAATCAGCCCCATATATCAGGGCAGGAGTAGAAATTGCCAGTTTGAGATCTGACAGTAAGATTGGCCTTTCTAGTAATTAGCTAATTTCATTGAAGACCACATTGGTATGGGCCATACTGATATTGCTGAGATAGGGAAGTCTATGAAGACAGGCTGAAAGAGCTGGGGTTGTTCAGCCTGGAGAAGAGAAGGCTCCAGGGAGACCTTAGAGCAGCCTTCCAATATCTGAAGGGAGCTCCAGGAGAGCTGGGGAGGGACTTTTTACAAGGGCATGTAGCGAGAGGACAGGGGCTGATGGCTTCAAACTGGAAGAGGATTGTTTTATATTATATATTATGAAGAATTTTTTCACTTTGAGGGTGGTGAGGCACTGGAAGAGGTTGCCCGGAGAAGCTGTGGCTGCCCCATCCCTGGAGGGGTTCAAGGCCAGGCTGGATGGGGCTTGGAGCAACCTGGTCTGGTGGGAGGTGTCCCTGCCCAGGGCAGGGGGCTTGGAACTGGATGATCTTTAAGGTCCCTTCCAACTCTAACCATTCTATAGTTCTATGATTCTGCTGTAAATTTTGGGGTGTTAAAAATTTTGTAATTGTGATACCAAGGAATTTGGGAATGAAGTAATTTGTCTTAGTGCCTCCTGTTGACCCCAAGCCTTGCAAAATCCACTGTCCTTGGGGCAGGCTGTGCGTTTCCTCTTCTCATTAAAAATATTATGCGTATTTACGTACCTTGAATGGTAATTTTCAAGTTTGGCTTTATATTGGTACATAAAAGGCTGAAACCCCTTAAATTCTGGTTTGGGTTACAACGGGGTTAGGTATTCCAGCTCCAGCAAGACCTACAAGAGAGCCTGCTTTGATGCTTCTTGTTCCAGTGGCTTGCTTATGTTTGGACCAGAGCATGAAGTTTGGGATCAAAGCATGTGGAGGACGGTTATCTTTCCGAACCCAAATAATGGGTAGAGGAATTGAGCTCAGGCTCCCGAGGAGGAAGGATATTGGGGGCGAGCAGGGTGAAGCTGGGGAATGTCAGCTGTGTTTGTTTGGTGGTTATTGGCCATGGAAAAGGAAGGCCTGGGATGGAAATGGAAGTTCAGACCTAGCTGTGGCAGCTCGGGCGATTTTGTGCGAGTTTGTGTTATTTTTTTAAAGGGCAGCTTCGGGGGCGTGCGCTGAAATACAAGATGTTTTAAAGGATTCTCAGGTTTTGTGAGGTGTTCTGCGTAGCTCAGGGAATTACTGCGTTGGATTTGAGAAGGGTGCTGGGGGCGGGAGGTGTTGCCCTTTTATATTTCTTTTGTTTTTAAAATCAGGAATAGAAAACCTCGGTGGTCTACGATGGAAGGCTGAAATTTTGTGTCAGCGTAGGTGCCATCTCCTGGGCCAGACTCCGAGTTTGCCTCTGCTGTGTCTGTTCCCCGTGTTACTCCTGCCTGCAGACGGGTGGCTTTCTCTGGCTTTCAGAGCCCTGGCTGAACCTTCCCTCCAAGAAAAGTTCTAGCAGAGACAGAAACTTGCCCCTTTCTGACCTGACCCAGAGCTGGTCCAAGCTTTGAGTGCCCACTGATATTTAACTTCTAGTGAATAGCAGGGAAGAGCTACGAGTCCCACGTGAGCACTGAACACACTTGTTGCTGCTGGTGCATGCCGAAGGGATCAGGACTTGGTGGGAACGGGTGGCTG
Organism: Arenaria interpres; assembly: GCA_013399435.1. Lineage (NCBI taxonomy): Eukaryota > Metazoa > Chordata > Aves > Charadriiformes > Scolopacidae > Arenaria > Arenaria interpres. The sequence goes on along the minus strand of VXAK01024024.1, from coordinate 8,257 downwards.
TGCGTGCTCTGGTCTGACCAGACGCCCTGTCTTTTACAAGACTTTTATGGACAAGGAAAGTCATCTCAGGGCAGCTCTGCTGGTATGGCTGTTTCCACAGCAGGCGCTTCCACAGAGAGGGGCTATGAGCATCCTGGGGAGCTGGTGCTGGCACAGCCCGGGGACCTGGGGCATCTCTCTGGGGCCCGGAGCATCTCTCTTATGAGGAGAGGCTGAGGGACTTGGGTCTTTTTAGTCTAGAGAAGACTGAGGGGGGATCTGATCAATGCCTATAAATACTTAAAGGGAGGGTGTCAAGAGGACGGGGCCGGTCTTTTTTCAGGAGTAACCAGGGACAGGACAAGAGGAAATGGGCACAAACTTGAATAGAACAAGTTCCACCTAAACATGAGGTGGAACCTCTTTCCATTGAGGATGGCAGAGCCCTGGCAGAGGCTGCCCAGGGAGGTGGTGGAGTCTCCTTCTCTGGAGACATTCAACCCCCCCACCTGGACACATTCCTGTGCAACCTGCTCTGGGTGGACCTGCTTTGGCAGGGGGGGTGGACTAGATGATCTCCAGAGGTCCCTTCCAACCCCATATCATTCTGTGATTCTGTGACCTGGCCCCTGCTCGATATGCCTGAAAGACATTGCCTCCATGAGATTAAAGGCTTATCAGTGCTGGGTGGCCTTTTGTTTAACATTGACCACTGGCAAAGTGTGGGAAGTAGTGTTGGCTCATTTGCAAGATGTCACCAGGGATGAAAACGCCAGTACAATGGAAAGGAAGTGATGGAGAGAGCTGGGCCTGAGCTGAGGAGTGGGGCCACACTCAGACAGAGACCTCAGGAAGGTGGCCTGGGCTGGAGCTCGCAGCCAGAGCTGCTTAAACTTAAAAATGAGGAGAGGCTGAGGGAACTGGAGATGTTCAGCCTGGAGAACATGAACCTGAGGGGAGACCTTCTCGCTCTCTACAACTCCCTGGAAGGAGGGTGTAAAGAGATGGGGGTCATCTCTTCTCCCAAGTAACAGGCAATAGGACAAGAGGAAATGGCCTTAAGTTGCCCCAGGAGAGGTTTGGATTGGATATTAGGAAAAATTTCGTCACTGAAAGGGTTATCAAGCATTGGAACAGGCTGTCTAGGGACGTGGTGGAGTCACCATCCCTGGAGGTATATAAAAGACATGTCAATGTGGTACTGAGGGCCATGGTTTAGTGGTGGGCTTGGCAGTGTTAAGTTGATGGTTGAACTGGATGATCTGAAAGGTCCCTTCCAGCCTAAATGATTCTATGATGCTAAACAGGATGCAATGCAGGAGAGAGCTGAGCACAGGGACCACCAGCCCTGGGGGCTGTTGCCCTCTGTCTGGACCAGTTCCGCCAGCAGCGGGGAGGTCCACCATCACGGTCTCACTGTCCCTGCCCAGGGCAGGCATGACCACCTCAGCTGGGTTCTGTTGAAGGGAGCCCACCAGCAAGCTGCCCACCCGTGGCCGGGGCTTGGGCAGTGGGCAGCGGCTCTCCTGTCAAGACCCCTTTTTACGACTTCTGGCCTGTTGAGCAGCCTTATACGATATAAATATATAAAATTTTTATCCTGTTTTTAAGTCTCTTTGTGCTGCCAGAAGGGTAGAAGGAGCAAGCGAAAATCAGGGCGAATAGTTATAAGCACGTGATTTAAATTTCGGCGTGTCCGTGGTATTTTGCAGATTGAACATGAATGTGTAAACGAGGGCCTCAAGCCTCAATTTAAATTCCAGTGCCTTCAGGGGTGAAAGCTGATGTAACTCCAAGATCTGTCCCAGGATAAGTCTTTAGTAGACTTTCTGTTTTAAATTTGTTATTTTTGAGCTATTACTGTAAAAGAAAAAAAACAATATCTGGCTCCATGTTGCTAAGTGGATTTTTGTTGCTTGTTTTTCAATTCTTGCCAGTAGTAAGTATTTAAAAATCAAAGGTCCAGATTTTCCACTGATGTAAATTATTACTAGCTCCATTGACTTCATTGAGTTTGCACTAGTTTTAAACGACCGAGGATCTAAATGCAACATCCCAAGTCAAGACTTAATGCAGTCAGGATGGAGTTTTTATCATCTGTCATTTGCATTTTAAGCAGCGCTTAATTGTATAGCTTTTATACACGGACACGTGCATAAACTCACTCATGCACGCACAGAAGAATGGTTTTATATATTAATGTTGAAACAGTTTAATTTAGCGCACAGCAGTGGGTAAAATAAAAGTATTTAATTAAAATGGATTTTTTTTTTTCATGGACTGCAGAAAGAATTTTCCAGATTAGACATTGGTTACCCATATGTGCGAGTTCTTCATTATTTCCGTGCCGTCCCCGTTAAGAAATGGAGAGGTGAGTTGGTTTTTTTTTCTGCCTTGAAGCTGCAGCAGGAGGGCAGGCGGCTCCTTTGCTGCCTGGTGCTGGTGGTGAGCGAGCAGGGGGTAAGGAAGGGAGCTCCCGCTTTGGTCCGGGCTTTCCAGAAAGATTTGCACTCATGGTGGGATCAAAAGTCTTTTGTGCGAGGTACGATAAAACCACACAGAAAAGAGAAACCTCCTGTGCTGCTCTTACGGCCTGAGCGGGTGAGGTTTAAAGGTAGGAGGTAGCAGAGGAAAAGCAACCGATGCCCCAGGCTGGTTGAAAAGCCAGGGAGAGCAGCCATGGGTCTGTTCCCTAAATCAGTGCTGTTCTGCCCCAAAAGCTTCAGTGGAGGTCATAGCTGTCATCCTTGCTAAGCACGTTTGCAGCAGCCTGCCTGCTCTGCCGCCAACATCTGTGCACCCAGTGCCTAAGCTCAAGTAGTCCATCACCTCTTGTACCCTTGGTGAGTTAACGTTACAAATACAAGAACTGGCTGTAAAAGCGGGGCATATTCTGCGCAAAAAAAATACATAATAATAAAAAAGGATGCCAGCTGCTTTGAGCTTTCAACCTGGGTAAACATCCCTGCATCCCATAGTCACCCCACTTTGTCGGGGTTTTGGTTGCAGTTTGCGGCATGGAAAGCCTCTCTGTTTCATGTTTCCTTATCCAAAGTTGATGGGAACTTTTCAGATTTGTTTTCATTTCCGTCTCAAATTTCAGAATTTTAGGATATCGTCAAATATCCTTTAAAGGCCAAATGGTACTGGTGCTTCTCTGAAAAAAAAGTGATGGTTCTGGGGGAGCCGTTACTCCAGAGTGCTTCACCAGGTGTCCGTCTACTCCTCTGTAGTGTCAAGCCTTCTCCTGCCCTCTGCGCGTCCTCCAGACTGATCTTGTCACTGTGCTGGTGGCCAAAGTTAACGGCCAGGCAGTGCTGCAGCTTTCTGTCCCCACCAGCAGCCTCAGGAGGAGAAGGCATCTCCCACCTGTAGGCACGAAGCTGGATGAGGAATCTGCCGGGAACTTCAGAGGTCACAGGATCACAGAATCTTCATGGTTAGAAGGGACCTTTGAGGTCATTGAGTCCAACCGGGTGGTTGTGCATCTCTGCTGGAGCAGGGAAGTGCTTCAGAACGAACCCCCTTTTCTTGTTTTTATGCATATATTTGTATGTGTAGATAAAAAGAGAGATGGGAGGGAAAAAAATGAGCAGTCATGCCCAGCGTATTTGTAACCAAAGACAATCCTGATTCCACAGCCTGATGAATACAGAAGCAGCGTTAACCCAGGCTCCTGGTGATGGACACAGGGGTGCTGACAGGCTGAATGACCATTTCTAATTAGCACTCTATTAGTCTCGGAAGAAACTGACTGGAGAGCTAGCCTCTGTGCTGATGACTGTGACTTCCAGGTGACCTGAACACGGTGATGCTCTGTCCTTCTGCAGCTCGGCAAGCTATCCGTGCGCTGGCTGAGTGACATTACCTGCTGGAGCATCCTGGTAATTACCCACCACACCAGCTCCGTCTGGTGAAGGGCTGTTATTAGTCGTGAGCGAGAGATGCTGTCTTCCCATCTCTTAATTGATGGGAGAGGAAAAGGAAAGGAGGAGGTGATAATTGTTTTGTGTTAAAACAGAGATAATTACTGCTATAGAATTCCACTAGGAAACAAAGCAGCAATTAATTATTCATCGTCACAACTCAAACGTGGATCGGCAGGGTCACGGTTCACGGCTTCCCCTGGGCTGTGTTACGGGGGGGGGTGGCCGAGGAGCGAGCCTGCACCTCCGGTCGCTGGGAGCCCTGCGCTTTGCCACCCGCTCGCATGGGTGGCTCCCTCAGAAGGATGCTGTTTTGGGGTCTGTTGGGGCAGCTGCCAGCACCCAACTAAGCCCATCGCTCCCTAAAACCTGGCTGCAAGCCGAGCGCCTTAGGGGACACCTGCCTTCGTTCCTGGCGAGACGTGGCCTTATCCTTGTGGCATAACTGGGTCAGCACATCTGAAGAAGGGACCTGTTAGGACAGAAGGGCTGGTCAGGCTAGAGGTCGGTCTGACGCTGTCTTCTGGCTCCAGCTGTGTCCAGTGGCACATTCACGGGGGAAAATGGAAGAAAAGTATGAGATTTGTACCGCTGGGATTTGGGCCTGATGAACTGCCCTGGTGTAATCTCGCGCCTCCCGGTAATTTGCAGCATAAGGAGTCAGTGACTGGTTTCTCGGCACAAAATTGCTCTTTATTTGCTTTATTTTCTCTGAGAGTTTGAGTGCTTTCTGAGCCTTGTGCGAGCCTTTGTCACCTGTAAGCCTGTACGGCCAGAGCTTTGCTGCGGAGCTGTGCCTGTTGTGGGGACGTCTCCCTGGCAGGGGAAAGAATAAACACAGATTTACTGTTGTGGGGGCATCAGTTAGTAGAGATGGTCCCACACAGCGAGCAGGAGGATTCTTTACAGGGACATCCTCTAGGGCAGTGGGTCCCTATGAGGACTCTCGGTGAGGCGGAGTGCAGGACGCAGGGATGCAGCAGCTTTCCTGCAGCCATAGCAACCGTTAGGGATGTGGTGGTAGCTGCTGGCATCCCCGGATCAATAGGCAGGGAAGAGAGGTGGAAATGAGTGCGGTTTCAAGGCCAGGCAATGAACTAACCCCTAGTAATCCAGGTGAACCGGGCAGGCATGAGTAAGACACCACAGCACCTGGTGGGAGTCCCCAGATGGCTGTGTGGCTTGGGGTTATTTCTGGCATTCCTCGGCGTGCCTCCACACCGGGCACCTGGGGCCAGATTGATGGACACCCAGGACTGGACTCCTCTGACTGGGAGGCGTCCTCTCTCGTTGCTTCTCTTATAGATTTATTGGAGTCCTCCTTGAACCACACGTGGGCAGTTTCAGAAATCCCAGTTGTGCAGGCAAGGCTTTTGACACTCGTCTTTCCAGCTGGGATGGGATGATGGGGCTGGGTTTGCCCCGCTCCTCTGTAGGGGATCGTACACCGAAGCAAGGTCAGGAAGGATGTGCCCCCAGCAGCCCCAGAATCTGCAAACACTCTGGCAGCCCCCCTTAAAGCTGGGAGGGGTGGGCAAGGGGTCAGCAAGGAAAGCTCAGAAGAGCAGTGGGCATGGGAGTGCGCATAAATGTCACCACGTGAACTTAAAGTGTCACCGCACGTGTCTTAAAATGAGACTTTTGAATACCTGCTGAGCCTGAGGCTCCTGTGGGTAATGCTAAGCCTCCTCCTTTCCCCCTTCCCTGGTAACCAGGATTACAGATATAATCAGGATGCAGGAGCTGACAAATACTTGGACTGGGCGATGGAAAGTTCCATTTAGCCACCACCGATCGTGTGCTGGGGGGAACCTGGCAATGGGGAAATCAAGCTGTTCATGCAGCCTCCATGCTTGAATTAATTTTATGTTCCGCTTGCACTTGGGTTCCTCCTTTTGAAATTTTTTCCCCTCCCTTTTTCTTTAAAAAAAAATAAAAATTCCTAGTGAAGCTTTTGTTAAAAGCCAGTGCGTCTCCTGCCCTACATCCATCCATGCTGGATGCGTTTGGATTGAACCAGTGTCTCCTGGGAAAGGCTTGCAGGGTTATTTAACTTATCTTCAGTATAGAATTAATAAACGGATTAGCACGCAGGAAGGTGAGAGAGGACCCAGGAATCCAGAGCTGAGTATGTGTATGTGTCGTTACCAATAACCTGCTCTGCCAAGGTTCCTTGAAGCTGTTTGGGGGTGTTTGGGGCTTGCTGGAGGAGACCTCGCTGTGCGGGCACGCGTGCATCCCTGTTCCCAAGCACACGTGCACGCAGTACGAGTGCGTAAGTCTTGTTTCCCCTGAAGAGCAAGTTGAACTGCTTTGCCCAGTAAGTGACAGTGCCAATAAAGATGGGATTGACACTTCCCTGGCACATTTTCCCATGTAGGAAATTCCCCGCTGTTTAGAGTCTGTAAATCAGGATCAGATGGCCTTTTAAGGGAGCCTGCTGCCATTCAGTGTTTCCCATCCTATTTTGATTTTGCAGATCCCTGACATATTCCCAGTGGAGGTGCAGACTTGCCTGCAGCAAATTCAACTAGAAAAAAGAAAAAAAAAAAAAAAAAGACTGGCTTTGCTTTCGCTCCTTTTCCCAGCCCTGTTGAAGCAGGCTGTGGTCCCACAGAGCCCTCCCCAGCCAGCAGATGACAAACCACTGGTTGCTCAACCTCCAGTCACTGAAGCACCAGTCCGGCCACAGGCCCAGGACGGCCTGTTGAAACCGAGGTGTCACAGAATCACATGGGGTTGGAGATCATCTAGTCCAAGCCCCCTGCCAAAGCAGGTCCACCCAGAGCAGGTTGCACAGGAACGTGTCCGGGTGAGGGGTTTGAATGTCTCCAGAGAAGGAGACTCCACCACCTCCCTGGGCAGCCTCTTCCAGGGCTCTGCCACCCTCACAGCAAAGAAGTTCCTCCTCATGTTTAGGTGGAACTTCTTATGTTCAAGTTTGTGNTTTAGGTGAAACTTGTTCTATTCAGGTTGGTGCCCATTTCCTCTTGTCCTGTCCCTGGGCACCCCTGAAAAAAGGCTGGCCCCATCCTCTTGACACCCTCCCTTTAAGTATTTCTAAGCATAAATCAGTTGCATCAATCCAATACTCAATCAAACAGAGGGGTGGTCGGGTTAAAGCAAAGTCTGTTGCCTAATTTCAGAGAGATGTTTTGCCAGCAGATCAGGCTTAATTTACTGTCTTAATTTTCTGCTCCCACAAGACTAGCGGAGAAAACACGTCCTTTGTAGTTTTTCTGTAGAACTTTGTGAAATAGATGAGCTGTTAAAATGATGTTGCTGTGAGTGATTAGATATATGGACAACTGGAAAAAAAAAAATAAGAGGTTTGTGCTTGGTGCTTTGAAGGTAATAGGCTGTTATTCATGTCAAGTTTGTTACTCTGTGTTGATTACTACGTAGGTGCTGTAAATTGCAGGAGGGAGGTTCTATGGCATACAGTGCTGTGAGATATATATCCATTTGGGAAAGGATGGGCTTTGGGAAGCTCAGGAACAGTTCGGGCTTATGTTGTCTGTTTGCCACGATTTACTGCACAGCAGCAAAGTCTGGGGCGCTTGGGTCTGTAAAAAGGAGGTCGGCTGAGATTCAGGGCAAACACAAACTAACTGGGAGGTAGAGCCCGCTTCCTGCACGCTGATGGACTTACTGGATCTCAGGTGTCGTCGTCAGGGCAAATTCATCTTTAGTTCTTGATGCGCTTAATGGCAGGCACGATGCGGCAGCCCCGGTCATCTAAATCGGAATGCTGACACAGGCGAACAGAAACACGTGGGGATGTTGTATAAACTGTAAACTGTTTCTGTAGGGGTGAAAAGAATTACAGAAAAATGAAAAGACTTAAATACTTCCCTCTGTTGCCTTTAGTTCCTCCCCCCCCCTTTTATTTTTTTAAAACATTTCATTGCTCTGTTGCATAATACCTTTTTGTTATCAAATTTACTTGAATTTTAAATGAAATACATTTGCCCACTTTTTATTTTTTGGACAAAAAAATGCTTGAAATCCTTAAAAGTTCCAGCCTTGTAGTGTTTGTTTTTTGTTTGTTTTTTTTT
>VXAK01024022.1:0-10495 GCA_013399435.1 Arenaria interpres | reverse complement strand
TATTTAATTAAAAAATATATATTGCAAAACAACCTAATCCAGACTCCTAGGGAAGAAGACACCATATTAATCTGCCTTTTGTTTCTATTTCATTATAAGCAATAATAATGTGACAAATAATATCTCATATTTTCTATGCTCTGAATGGTACAGTGAGCATAGAGATTTTCAGATCCTTTGGGTATTATATTTATCTGTTTAGATAGTAAATTTAAAAACCAATTTCATTCTATACCCAGCTCAGTGGGATTGCACATCTGCAATCTAAGCATGACTCTAAGTGTTCCATGAGTCTGCACCAGATTTTATGCTATGGCGTATTTAATGGTGTAAAATGCCATAAATCATGTCACTAAATAATCCACTGAATTCTATGCAGGATTAATAAATTTCTTCTTTATGTGACTCTTCATTTCAGCACATTAAATTCATGGTACACTGTGAATTTTTTTTTATACATTGCTTTGCTAACTAACCTGAACTGTTGTGTAGTCCAGCTTTGCATTATAAGATGCACACAACATCTAACCCTGTAAAACAATTTTTATATAATGAAATCTTTTTTCACATTCAAATAATTACTAAAACTTGAAATTTTATTAAGCTTAGTAAAAGATCTCCCTACTGGTATAAGCTCTTAAGACTTGAGAAAAGACATGTATTAATACCACAGTAGAGAGCCTAGAGGTAGAAATTATAGGGTATTCAAGAGGACTTGGCCATACCCGATAGCCAATACCAGATGGCCATACCATAAAACCAGATGGCCGTGCCATAAAATGAGTGTTACTGCAGCCACCATTGAAGGAAGATTAAAGCCCAGTAGAGCAGTAATATGTTCATCATTGATTCATTACTTTGTGATTAACGTAACTCTGAAGTTTACTCATGTTACAGATTTAGTCTTTAATGCTTAAATGGACCAGATTATTTTAAGATTTAGTAATTGCTACATTGCCTGTACCACAGAAAGCAATATGAAACAAAAAAGTTCTACTAGTCATCAATACTGTTGTTAATCTATCCCTGCTTGTGCAACCAAAGCAAAGGCTGAATTAATAAGAATGTTTTCTCTCTGATTAGATATTTGATTTCAGTTCCTTCTGAACTCACTTTTTAACAACTTTTCGCGAGTTATACTACAACAAAAATATTCAATACAGTTCAGAAGCAAGATGATATATTATAAGTAATATTACAAATATCTGGATATTCTAATTCTTAATTAGAATTTTGGAATAATTTGGAACAGTGTTCAAACAAAAATTCATTAATCAAATTTATAAATTTCATTGATTGTGAAATATTAATTGAATTTCATAATTTGTTGTTGATAGGTACCAGGACAAAAATGTTTTCTTCATGCAGTTTCTGACAATTATTTTAATACCTCTCTCTTTTTTTTCCACCTAATCCTCTTTTGCTGGCAAATGGCAAGATAAATTCTAAATCTCAAATTAAATTTTAAAATATCTGTTTTATTTTTTGCACTGGAAAACATCTCAAGAGTGTCTTTTTTGTTGTTTCTCTTAAGTTTGTGATTTTTCTACTTCTATTCTTACGTCATGACTGTCAATAAAAGAAAAAAAATTACAAGAAGGGGGAACAGGCTACCATGATTCATGTAGAATAATACATAGATTATTTGTGACCTCTCGGGGAAAAAAACACAAACCGCCAGATTTCCTGTTTGATTGATTCATACATATTATTGAAATATCACAGAGACATAATCTGATGTCTTTACAGAGGGATGGACAGAGTCAGTCCATGAAGAACTTGTAAGGAACTGATTTTTTTTTTTTTCCCCCTTAGGAAATAAGACATTTATTTCATAGAGTTGCAAAAGTGGGAAAAAAACCAAAACAAACAACAACCCACAAAAATCAATCAAACAAAATTCCAAATATACAAGCAGAATGAAATTGTCTTCCGCTGACAGGGTCCTGATTCTGTTTCTAGATCTTTTAAGACGTAAGCACAAACTTTGTACTTCTCTTTCTGTATTTGCAAACCAGAACATTAACATTTACTATGGACTTCTCTAGGTTGCTTTGAGGTTTGCTTAATGCTTTTTAAATGTTTTGGTGTTCTTTGAAAAAAACTTTCCTGAACCTGCTTCATAACTGCAAAACAAAAACAACTTAAGAGCATTTGAAAATATCAGGTTAATAAATAGGTTTCTGGCCAGCCATGTGTTTTCTAGATCAGGTGAAAACTAATGTACTGTGCTAATCTAGGTCATAGTAAAAGTGAAAATTTGCAAGACACAAGGAAAACCAGAACTCTTTTGTTTAAATGTTGGTCTGGGTTCTAGCCAATCAGTAGCAGTATTTGCACTGCAATTTTCAAAGGATCCTAAAAGACTTAATGCTCAGATCTGCTGAACTCCAGCAAAAGCTGGAAATCCATCTCTCACAATGTTATCTGGTTGCATTTGTGCTGCTTTACTCAACTTACTCTCAGGGTACTATGTCTGGATATGGGCCAAATCTCAGATGACTCAACTTCACACCCAGACGAGACCCAAGGTAGACCAGTCCTCTCCCTCCACTCCCCCATCAGCACCCATGCCTATGTTTCAAAAAAAACCAACCAAACAGTTGCTGTCATATATTTTGAATAGGTACCCGTTTGGCTAAGTGGGAGTGGAATCTGAGAATTACATTATGTAATAACAGAGATACCTAGATGCAGAATCTGAAAATACCAACCTCGGATCTTATAATAGTTTTCCACTTTTCTCATGAGAGGTATAATGAAGCTCGGATGTTTTGTGTATCCCAGTTATGAAGAACAATTGATGCTGTGTCTAGCATCATTGACAACATTTCTTTATTTTCATATATGCACATGGATTTTCGTTTCTGGGTGCAGACTGCCTACCTTAATTAAAGACTGTAACTTGTTTCAAAACCCCTCATCTCTCATGTCCTTGTAGGAAAGTTGACCAGGATGTATGAGTTGTTTTGTCACTTGTTCAGTAACACATACCTCCTCTTGACTACTATCTAGATGAATGCACTCTAGCCAGAGATACCAAGTTTTTGAACAGTCTTACATTTAATTTTATTTTGGCTGGAAATATGAGTACTACATATATCTCAAACAAGAAAAAAATCATAAAGTTTCAAAAAACTTCAATTTAGTGTCCATTATAGAATTACTTATTTATTACTGTCACTTATTTGAAACACAATGATGTCTATTGAAATTGAGATCAACTGATATAAACATTGGTATTTGAATACAGTCTCAAATAAACATCTATTCATCTTTTTTTTTTTTCATATATTGTTCCAATTTCCATTTTTTTCCCCTCCCTAAAGGCCCTAATAATGTATAATAAATTAATAATAAAATAGTGTATGCCAGAATATACAATCCCATGACTACGTCTATTTGCATACACCAATCCAGTCTCTGAGGTACACAGCATGCATTATTAAACTCTGAACAAATATGTATTAAATTAATAACTGAAATTAGTTGCATCTGTTAAGGTTATGTTTTTCTATATTTCACTCTCTGTAATTTATTGTACATATAGTATGAACTCTAGAGTGAGAAACGATAAAACCAGAAGTGTATTAAGTATATATTTCATTGCACATGAAACTAAACAACTTTTTGATTTAAGGTAACATTCCTAAATAGTTTAATGCTATGTGCTTCAAAGCTTGGAATGGCAAACTGCTTGTCTTCTTACGGACTCTATTAAGCAAAAGCAGAACACAAATATTTTAAAAGTTAATTGCATTGTCTTTTAAACTGTTCAATATAGAATAGGCACAGTGTAATTGTTCTGTAATTTGTGCATCTGGCAGTCTCATTCTGAACCAAATTCTGATTTTGTAAATCAGGTTTCTGTGTCAGTTTTCCTTTTACTAGTTCAGGCACAATTAATAAGTGTCCCCATAACAAATGGGAATGACCATTTTTCTGGTAAGAATTAAGTCACAACTTAGCTGTTCAACATCTCACTAATCATGGTGGCAGAATTTTTACATTAGATGGAGTAGCAGTATTAGGTCAAACTGCAATACCTTCAGGCAATGAGAGTTTTAAGTAGCTAGACCAAATTCTTCTTCCCAAGTGAGAACTACGGAGCGACTTTTCATGTAGTGCTGTCAATATAGTTCTCTGTAATTTCAAGTGAAAAAAAGGAAAAAGAAAAAATGCAGAAGTAATTTTCAACACTATTTCTATTACACTTGGTTTGTATTTACAGGCCAGAATGAATGACAGTAAAAAAATACTAATAAAAATAAAAACGCTGATACAGAGAGTCCTGTCTGAAATTATACTTGTATGGATAAATTTAAATTTCTGACTGCTTGGTTCTTTGCATTTCCCGAAGTGATACTATGAAGGATGTCACTGGGACAACAACTGTCTTGGAGGCTGCCTGAGCTCAAGCACACTGATTCAGCAAGAACAGCCTGACACATTGGGATATAGTAATTTCAGAAACTAAAACCTGCTTATTTAAAATAAAATTCAACCTATTGAATTATTCAACAATAATTGATTACATTGGGCAGAGAAACTCTCACTAGCACTCACTCACATTAATGAATTAGAAATAGAAAACACTGTCAGAATAAATGTATAAATGCAGCTAAATTTTCAGTCAAAAGTACTTTGTGCTAAAGAGCAAGGACTATGTAATTAGATGGTGCAGTGTAGTGAAGTGTAGTGAACATGAGAGATTCATCCAGTGTTAATTGTGCTTAGGAAAGTAATTCTTATGAACAAGAAAGTAATTCTTATGAATAGCCTTTCAAGTCCAGGTAGTTTTATAAGGAAAATTGATCATGGCATTTACATTCTCATCTATTGGCATTGTGGCATAAAGAAGCAAGTTGATTTGAAAGATGAATCGTATGCAGTTTTTCTGTCATGATTATTGATTATCTTTCAACCTATAAAGACCATGTAAGGTTATGAAGCACTTAAAGATTTATTACCTTTATAGATCTCTCTTTTCTCTGGTGATGAAAATAAACATAAATCTCTGTTTTACCAAATGATACAGTAAACATGATTGCTTGAATGAATTAAAAACACATTAAACATAAAGAACTAACACTCACCACCAGTTTTTTTTAAGTTAAGCAAAGAATTGAATAAACATTTTTAATATGCCGTTCTGCTTTGAGGAGCTTCGAAAATATTTTATTTTGCATTTTGTCAGAATGTATAGAAACACTACTTAAAAATCAATTGCATGTAGAAGCCTAGGAAAAGTACTGGATTTTCTTCTGCATTGCAAGTGGGGTTGGAGATGCAGAAAGGAAAGGGAACAACAACAGTCAAAAAGTAATGACGAAGAAGCAAACAGAAGTGACCATTGCCTGAGTTGTGTTTGCTGAGCATCTACTAATAATGTTCAGAATTTATAGACATTGGCAAAACAGTATGCCTGCAGGAATATATGAATCCTGCAAACGCGCCAAAGAACAAGGACCTATTTTGGACTGACAGAAATTGCCTATCTACAGAAGGCCATCTTTTCCCTGTATAACTCTGTATGCCTTCAAAACATCTGTGATGGTTCTGTAACCATTTGCAGTTAAACGGAGTCATATGATTCTATGATTCTATGATATCAGCAAAACTTTTAATTTTTAAAATGGTTTAAGATAGTCAAGATCATTTTGAGCAAAATGAAGCAGGTCTTGATGAGGGCTGTTGAAAGGTTGTAGGGAGTGGCAGACAGACAGTGGTGAACAGATGGGTTTACAGTGGTGACTGCAACCCCTTCAGACATACCCAGAATGCTGTGGCTGTCCACACACTCAAAAAGGCATTCTTAAAAGGCAAACCTAATCACAGCCTTTTGCTCAACAATCCTTTTTTATACTCCAGAGGGTACAACCAGCAAAATGGCATCACTTTATTCCTAATCCTAATTTAATCCTCTAGGTACAACTAGAAAGTGATCTAATTGGTACTCTATTGTATGTCTTGTTAGTATATGCACAGGTATTATTAAGAACTGTTATTGGATGATGTTGTTTGTAGGTACAAAGGAGATAAGTGAAATGCTCCTGATCTGGACAAACAGCAAAGCTCTATTCCTCAAGACACCATTTATTTTGAAAGAGTTGGAAAGCTTGCAAATCTTATGATCACCTCTTGATCATCCATAAGAATCTGGTTTTATTCAGTACAGAATGAATACCCCTAAGATCCAATGGATAATGATGGTTCCTAACCTAGGTTTTGTGGGCTAAAGTTCCAGTTCTTTTAAGAGCTTAGCATCACCCTTTGTATTGATCTCCAGGTTGAACCAGAGCACCAAGAGCTGCTAAGGCCATGGACACTGAAGTTCTTGCAGAACCTCACAAAACTAAGCCAGACAAAAAAACTAAAACTGGGATTTATTTTTAAAAAATGGTAACAAAATCAAACTAAGTTTTACTCTAATCAAAACAGCTTTGAAACTCCAACAAACTTTATCAATCCACAGGTTTGAAATGTCATTTGAGAGTTAATACTACACAAATGATTTAAGAATTTGTCCCAGTTTGAGGGACAGATCAGATTTGACTAGAGTATAAGGCCAGGTTGGATGGGCCTTTGGGCAACCTAGTCTAGTGGGAGGTGTCCCTGCCAAAGGCATGGTGTTGGAACTTGATGATCGTTAATGTCCCTTCCCACTTCTTCTATGATGCTATGATTATTATTCATCTTTTTCAATCTGGATTTGGTCTTAACAAAGCAATTAAACAACCTTTCTTCATGTAGTAAATATTAGCCGGTGATTGCCATATAGTAGCCAATGACTGTATTTTCTTCCCCCCGTATCTTACATGCCTATCTATCCATCAGCAGCTGCTTGAAAACTTCTCTTTATTATGGTTGTGTAATACGTACACAAAGATTGGCTTTACAAGTAATTGCAGCTGTTTGGAAGATGAGCCATAAAGATATTGGACCTCTTTGTGATATTCCTAACTTATTTTCACGGATTTGACGGTGTTGGAAGGGACCTCTAGAGACCATCTAGTCCAACTCCCCTGCTAAAGCAGGATTGCCTAGAGCACATTACTCAGGACTGCATCAAGGCGGGTCTTGAAAATCTCCAGAGAAGGGAACTCCACGACCNTCTTGAACTGGGGAGCCCAGAACTGGATGCAGTATTTTCCAAGATGTCATAGTTTATTGGAGTAGGCAGCTCAGTCTCACACAGCTGCTCGTTCACTCCCCCTGCAGCGAGATAGGGGAGAGAGTCATAAAAGTGAGAGAACTTGCGCATTGAGATAAACACAGTTTAATAGGTAATTCAAAAGCTGCATGCACAAGCAAAGCAAAATAAGGAACTCACTTCTTACCACTGGCAGGCAGGTGTTCAGCCATCTCCAGGAAACCCGGGGCCCCTCATATGTAACGATCACTTCGAAGGACAAATGCCATCACTCTGAATGCTCCCCCTTCCTTCTTCCCCACAGCTTTTATTACTGAGTCTGACATTATATGGTATGAAATATCTGTTTGGTAATTTGGGGTCAGCTCTCCTGGCTGTGTCTCCTTCCGAGTTCTTCTGCACCCCCAGCCCACTTTCTGGCAAGGCAGTGTAAGAAACAGAAAAGACCTTGAGGCTGTGTAAGGACTTCTCAAAAATAACTAAAACATCCTTATGTTATCAACACTGTTTTGGTCATAAATCTAAAACATAGCCCAATATGAGCTACTATGAAGGAAAGGAATGCACCCTGTCCAAAACCAGTACACAAGAAATGTCTTTTCCTTCTCTCACTGGTACAAATGTGGTCTATATGTGGATATTCTTTCCTGAAATTCATGGATTCACAGATTTGACAGAGTTGGAAGGGACCTCTAGAGACCATCTAGTCCAACTCCCCTGCTAAGCAGGATTGCCTAGAGCACATCACTCAGGACTGCATCAAGGCGGGTCTTGAAAATCTCCAGAGAAGGGGACGAGCGTATTTAGACTAAATGTCCCATGTATATTTTCAGTTTGATATCAAATAGGCAAGGCAATATATAACTTCCACAGTAACTATGAATGGATTAAAATGAATGCCTAATAAAAGCAAATTATTCTGGTTTCCCCTGCAGTGACTGGAGAGACAGAGGCACTGCAAGGGTTGAGTCACCCTGTCCTTATCAGATGGCAAGAATTCCTTTGGAGATGCCTGTCCCTTTCCTTTGATGGTGGACAGGATCCGAGTAATAAGCTTAGAAAATCAGACAGATGAAGTTAATCTTATCCTTCTCACTGTACAACTATTGATATTTCTATTAATCTTATCATAGTGTGAATACAACACACAGTAACCCCTTAGTACCTTAAGAAGGATCAACCCAACCAATTTCTTTCAGATCTCTTCTCAGTAAGTTTTCCTTTCTAATTTTCATCCTTTTCATTTTAAATAACATTATTGGCTTTCTATGTGGAAGAGTGAAAAGAGTACTTCTGAAAGAGTTCTGCAAGCATCTTTGTAACAGTTGGCATCTCTGGTGTCAGATTACTTCAACAGGTATCAGAGAGCAACAAGTGTTGCTAAGTAAATAATTATTAATTTAAAATACACAAAATGTAATAAACAGAGAATTACATATTGGGAGTGATATGCTTGGTGGTTTTCCTTCTCTGAAATGTAGTTGGTTTATGGCTATCCTCATGTTTTATGTCTGTTTATTTTATAGACTTCATCTTAGATGCTATGATTTGAATAAGTTTGTTTCAGTGACAAACTCCCACTCAAACTAAACTGTCACACTATCAATTTTCATTACTTAACATTAGATAACCCATTTAGGATATAGTTGTTTGTGACGGACTCAATAACAACATAATACATGTATATAGCCTTGGCAATGCCTAACACATGCACTGGGAGTGAGATTAGACATTTCACATGTTGGTAAAGAAATACAGGATCTTCTCTTGCCTCATAGGCCACTGGAATTAATATCTATTAAGACAGTGTTACTCTTTCAACAACAAGAAGAGTTCAGACAGGAAAAGTGCTCATTATGCAATGTTGAAAAATTTGCCTTGTGCCTATTTATGTGTGAATTCTCCTGTAGAAGATTTCATTCTGGGACTTCTGCTTTAATAAGCTGCCTATCTGACACCCATCACTTTATACATGGAATGTCATTACACTCCTTGCGATACATTTGTTTAATCTTCAGCAGTTCATTATTTTTCTATAAGCAACATAAGCTATGTAAAAAGGACTAACAGGATTTATATTAACACATGCTGGATACTTTGGCCTTTCCTTATCCATCGCACCTTACAGAATACAGTACACAGAAAAATGTTTCAGTTCAATGCTGACTTATATATTGAAGTTAATGGACAAAAATAGTGAAAGATAAAGTACAATTTTATCTTAAGTGGATTTAATATAAAGAAACAGAGTGGTTATACTGTTATCATTTGTTATGCCCAAATTAAAGAGTTGCTTTTATATGACTGCATCTGCTTGAATATTACAGCACTGAGCTGACCTTCATTTGGAGGTATATGTCCCCTCATATTAAGTATACATGAACAGAGAAATCACGAAGAATATTAAATTTTAAAAACAAACAAACAAGCAAACAAAAGCTCCTACAAGGTATCAAATCATACCTACAAATCATACCTACAAGGTACAAATCATACAGCTTTGCATGATATACATAGTACAGTTTTATTGAGGAAAAAGGATCACCATGCATATTATTATTTCTAAGTATATTTAATTGCAAGTGACAAAAAAGCTAACCCATTCTTAGAGATTTTAATATTTGCTTGTCAGATATGTTCTAATTCAAAGTACAATGTTTGTAGTCTTAAATTACTTTCCTGTACAGTCATGAAGTGACCATTCTTTATCTTTGTACTCCTAATTTTTTTAGTTTCATTTAATGAAAATTAAAATGAAAATTTCTGGATTTTTTGTTTCTCCTAAATCCTTTTATACTTGGAAAAAGTGGATGGAAAATGCTGCCATTGAATTTGCTGTTGTTTCCCTACAAATTCAAGATTTTTCTGGTTAGTATGAATCAGTTGTGCATGCAAGGAAAGGTTTTTTTAAGAAAGCTTCTTATGGTACATCCCCACTTCTTAAAGTCAAAAATAAAACAAACAAACAAGCAACGTACTCTGACTTTCATTGCACCAAAAAAAAACAACCCTTTAGCTACCTGAGAGAAATTTTTATCAATGCAGGAAAAAATTTTATGCCTCTTTGACTACCCAGATCTCTCTCTGACAGCTTATACAGGAGGATGCAGTGTTTTGTTTTTCCAACTTTAAATAGACTGAATATTCAGGCCCTGATAATGGATTTTCATAGCACCGTTTGAGACAGATGTCCAGTCATCTCCTTTCTGGCATCTCATCTTTCCTTTTTGGATATCCAAAATGCCTGTTTTCTTATCTTACACTTCTGACTGTGTAAACCTTTTTCATATTTTCTTACATCTACATCTATATGTCCCAGAAAAAAAAAAAAAGTCAGTCTGG